>SBIQ01000031.1:0-58293 GCA_014805555.1 Astathelohania contejeani | reverse complement strand
GGTTGGCAATAGATAGCACTCACACCTATGAATCTTTTATCTACTATATTTCTTACATCTTCGATACATTTTCTATATCAAATTATATTGTTTTAAACATCTTCCTTATTACGGTCCATTAAATGTATTCTTCTATTATAAAAGTGTTATATTTAATTCCTTGATATAATTTTTGTGGTACTTGGTTACCACCCGTCCCATTCATAAAATAAAATATTATTTTAGTCTTTGCTTTGCATAGCAAGCACAATTCATTTGCCGATATTCCATATTTCCTTTTTTAGTTTCAACGACTTCTTTATTATTCTGACTTAATGTATTTATCTTAACCAAAATATTTTAATTCTCCCTTATATCATAGTTAAACGTATCAGTTCTTATACTTGTATCAAGATATATCTCAAATTATTACTTTTCTATGACCTCACAAGCTGTGTGTAATCGTAATTTTTTTATTTTTTAAAGCCGTATTTATTCGTTAGTAGAAGATAAATACACCTAAGCACTTTATCATGCTTATATATATAATCATGGCCAAGTATTCGATCACAGCTTATTGCCATATGGTAGATCGACTTTTTGGCTTTACCACAATGCTAGCATTGTAAAGCATTGTCTCTCCAAAAAACGTTTTTATCTTGGATATAGCAATAAATTGCTTCAGCATGAAGAAATATGTTTATAAATATATAATATAATCACATCACACTTATACTAGAGTTTATGTAATCCATTAAATAGGGTCACTACAAACATACTACTTATAATTATAAACCTACACACAGCCTCTGGTTAAAACTTCTTGCGCATAAATAAATTCTTTATTTTAATTAAGGTCTTTCGTTCTACAAGACATTTTTACATGCATTTTATCTGAGAATTCTGCAAAAATGTGGCATCTTAAAACCATTCACCAATAAAACAAGATCTATTCACATATAAACGAACATTCATCTTATTCTAACCACTCATTTAGCAGCGGCGAACCCTTAAATTTCTTATTCTAGTTCAACGTACTTTCTGATAATTAGAATAAAATTGATAAATTAAAATTTAATAAAACTTGATTAAAATAAATATATAAATGTTAACGAAGCAGGGCACATGAGAAAAAACAAATATAATCAGCAAATCAATGCGGGTGTTATACCCGAATATAAAGGAATATCAACAAAATATGATCATTCTGCTACTAAAAATAAAAAACTTGAGTCATATAATTCTTTCGAATCTGTTACACCCGATCCCAATTTCACACCAAGAATTATAACCGAATTTTTGAAGAGTAACTTTATCCATTTAAGAGAATACAACAAGAAGTATTATTTATTTATGCCCAGTGATATGAGGGAATTAGTCAAACTAATGGAGGAAATAGTCTCTGATGCTCGTCAGACATATTTATATAAAGATCTCAATTCTTTAAAGCGAGATGAAAATATTTGTTCTTATTTGATGCGAGCACTTATTGTGACGATCCCTCTTGTTGTTTTTGGAATAATGCTGTGTATTTAAATGTTTCAATACATTAAAACCATCTACTTATTTTCAAATAAGGACATCTTTAAATATATTTCATGTCTTCTCAATAATTTATTATCATATTAATATCTCGTTTTTTTTAAATGCCATAACTTACAATTATTTCATCTATGCAAAAAATTGTTCTAAATAAAATATATTAAATTACTATATTACAATTGATATCGAAGTGCATTTTTATCATATCCAAATAAAATCCTGTTAATTTGACAACAATATAAATATATCTGTAAGGTAGAAAAAAATAGAAATAAATTTATTTATGCTTAAATAAATTAAATTTGGTTTATAATAGAAAAGAGAAACAATATTAAATTCAATATAACCAAGTACCACAGAAATTATTTTAAGGAATTAAATATAATTTCTACGATAGAAACATAGATCCTATCGATGGCACTGAAGAAAACGCTCGAAACCATATCACTTGAGTACAGAAAAAACGTTGAGGATGACATAGGCCTAAAAGATCGAGTAGAAGATGCTGTGAAAAGATTTGGAGAAGCAAGTGTCACTGGATGCCAACCGCAGGCCATAAAAAAGAAAGACAAAGAATAACATAACACTAACTCTTAAATAAAAAAGATTATAATATAAATTTATAATATAAGAAAATAAAATGCATAAATTAATACTAATTTATTTGTTTATTGCATAATGTTTTCTGTTTAAACCAATCAAAAAAAAGGAATTAAAATAGCAAAGTAAGATTATAAATCCCAATGCCATGATAGATCCTATCACCATTCCAAATTCAACTAGAGTATAAGTAGGGTCTAATCGAACCAGTGCTCCTACTCCTATAGGAGCCAATAAAAAGGCGCTATTTAATACACAGCTTATGATGGCAAATCCTGTTCCAATAGTCTCATCAGAAACAAGATACGGAATACAAGGCCAGTAACACGCTGCCAAAGGACCAGCTAAACCAAGTAAACATATAGGTAGCAAATGACTTCCTATTCGTATTAAAATTATAATATGAGAAAATATGAGCAATAATCCGCCTATAAATATGAATATAAGCTTTCCACCATATAAATCAGCAAAAACACTGACCAAAAGAGATGCTATAATAGAAATTCCTTCCAGAATTGCCATCACACGCCCGGATTTAACTACTCCAATTGAATACCTAGCTTGAAGAAGTAGGGGCGCTACGTTATAAAAGGAAGCCCACACGGCAGATAAAAAAAAGGCAGTAATAGCAAGAACAATAAAAGCGGGATGATATGCCTTAGGGCCCTTTAATGGAGGGTTATAAAACAAAGTATTATCAATATTAGTTTCTGGAGTATTATCCCGTATAGTTTCATTTGTAATTTTTGAATCAACAAATGGTTGTTGACTAATTAAGGAATTATTAATCGTATTACTGTTTAGTGATGCTGTATTTATGACATCATTCTTATTATCATACTCACAATCTATTATTAATTCTAATTTACACTCCTTTAAAATATCTTTATATCCATTGTCTTCGTTTTTATGCCTCTTTTCTATTGGTTTTATTCTTGCATTCTTAATTTGTTGGTGTGAATAAATGCTTAAAGATAATCCCATCCCAGAAACAAATACTCCTACACAACATGCTGCTATGGATCCACTAATACGTGCTAAGAGAGGTGTGACCAGAAAGTTTGTAATAGTACCTGTCCTTGCTACATTAATATAAAAGGCCATGGCAAATGCTAACTCCTTGCCTTGAAAATTTCTGGAAATAAGCCGATTTTGAAGAACTGTGAAGCTTTCTCCTCCTATACCAAATATCACCCGTCCTGCCAGCATTATAGCAAAACTATCCGTTGCTACTCCTGTGGTGAATACCACTTGTCCTATAAACACCAGTGCGCATAGTATGATAGCCGTATCAGGTCTCCTTACAGCTCCTGTCCATCCAAATACAAGCGGAGCAACAAGATTTGGAAGCGCATACGCAGAGTATAACAAAGCCAATCGACAAGCCTGCCCACCTAAAAGATACTTGCTCATCGCCGCAGGCACATCGTAAACATAATAAAAAGAAAAGAGGATTGCACTTGTTAGTGCTAATGTTCTGTGTCTCTCTTCCATCACTGATTGATTGCTATCGTTTTATAAGCTTTGTGTTTCAGAATCCCGATGGGTGTTGAAAAAAATAAAAAAGATTCAGAAAGAGAAAATGAGACTGGAGATACTTTTAAAAGCGTTAAAGAAAAGATGGAAAGGCAACTTAATAGTAGCCACTTCTTAAATACACGACATGCGGGGCAGAACACACTTGGAAAAATCGAAGAATTAAAAAAAGAAATGAAGAAACCAAAAGATGAATTTAAATAAAACGGGGTAAATTGATTAATAAAGCGCGTTCTTTAATAAATGTTAAAGTGGGTTTAATAAAGTAAAACAAATATTTGATAAGATTAATAGTCATAACAAATTTATTATGACTGGTATAATAACAGATAAAGCTTTTTATTATAGTAAAATTATTTGTTTATAAAATATAATTTAATTTATTAAAATGTATAAAATAGAATAAATAAAAGAATATTCTATGTAGAATATATTTATATTTTAACTTTAATAATCATCCTGATATATAAAAAATACACGTTCTTGTTAAAAGCATTTTATTTACTATATTTTTTTTATTACAATTATATTAAATCTACACACGTTATATAATGTATTATGCATTCTTATACTAAACCATAAATTGGATATACTCATTCATGTATTCTTTGTTCCCAATTGCGTGTAATAACTATGTGTGATTTGATATTACACTGTATCAAAAACAGCATTACACATACTTTATATCTCCAGCTTAAATTGCAGAACGTGGTGATATTAGATCAACCTGTTTATAATCCTATCTTGTAACAACTACTTTTAATTCCACAATTCTTTGTTGCCGTTATAATTACAATGATAATACAAAAGAAAAATTTATGATTTTGTATTAATAACAATGTGAAAGAATATAAAATACAAATTTACGGAGTATATATTTATTAATAAAGAGGATATATAAAAAAGGAGGTGGTCTCCAAAGGCCATATTGTTAGTATATTTAATTTATTTCCCTAATGATAATAATGAGGACCGCTTTGATTCTTCATGATAGGAATAGAAAAATGGCCAAAAAAGTGTTTATAGTGATATCAAATGATTAGTCGAATACGGGGTATAAAATTTTTAAGTTCTTTTCATGAGAAATCGAAGATTAGAATTCAAAACCAGCCTACTTGATATAACTAGTCGAATAGTCCTTTACCAATCGGTGAAAAATGAAGTCAAAGCACTATTTTCAAATAATATTGGGAATGCAAGCCTGTTAGATTTAAAATTCTAAAAATAATATTAAATTTTTAAAGCAGCATTGTAATAAACAAATAGAATAACAGAAAACAAGGTTAACAGTGTAATGCTTTGATTATTAAATAATAGCAGAAAATATACATAGTTATAATCCACACTAAAAATGTGCAATATCGTTCGAACTGTTCAGCAATACTACTAGATAGTTACTTCATTATATTTAAAGGTTTATTGATTAATACGATAACTAATTAAATAAAATCACCCTGACAGATAGTTTTATTGAGCTATTGAAAGGTGAAAAATAAATGTCAACTTTTTGATAAAAAAACCATGGAATTCAAATAATAATGAAAAATTACTTATGAACCATGTGTTTTAAGAAAGAATGGTATTAGACATATAGCAAAAATTCAATAATAGGCTAAAGGTGAAAAACTTGGATCGGAAAATTGATTTTTAAACATAATGGGAAACTTTACTAGATGTTGTATAAAGCATATACGTGTTGACGTGCAGTAAATATGAAATACTGATCTGGGATGTCGAAATTACCATTGTATCATAAAAACTATGAACAATATTTGACAGATTATTAAGCAATTAATTTCATAATATTATGGCGTTCGAAGATATTTTAAAAAGTTGCCAAATTTAAAAGCTACTAGTGTTGATGGTATTTTTAATTTCTTTATTAAGCATATAACTATTTATAAAATATGGTGAGGAGAAGACTGATAAGTTGGTTTTAACACACAATACACCTTATACCTAAAAGCGATATGACTACAGGTGATAAACTAAGGTTAATTACTTGTATAAAACTTTACACTATATTACTAAATGTATAACTCAGGGCATGTGTTTAAAAGCTGAGTATAAATGATGTTTGTGGCAATCAGATGGATATTTTTAAAAGATTGGAAGGTGCAAACTATATCAAATAATACACTAAAAAAGCGTATGAGCATAAGTTAATATTCACGTAAAGAAATTGTTTGGTACAGTCCGTTTTAAATATCCAGTGGATCAATCACGAATTAAAATTACCTAATTAGATTATACGTTTTTTAAGAGTTTATTTCTGAGTTCAACTTAAAGTTAAAGTAGACAGATTTTTATCTAAAAATTGATAGAGGTATACTACAAGGCGATAGCATTAGTCCAATCATTTTTGTTTTATGTATCTGGTCCATCACGCATAGTACTGATCATATCTTTTTCATAGACGGTCCCAAATTGTTTTTAGTGACAGCATCGTAATTGGCCTCATTCATGAAATCTAGTCATTCTTCAATGTCATTAGATTAATAATCAACTGCGATAAGTAATTGATGATTGCTAATCTTTGTAAGAAAATGGCTGTTTATCCAGTGATTAGAATATATAAATAACTTAATCACATGAGAATAAAAAGAGCGATATCACAAGAAGGTCATTTGAAAAGGGGAGGATATAAATGAACATAAGAGGATATGGCATGCATATTAAGTTTAATAAAAATTTTTTATTTAAAGGACAAATATGTTATAGCTTTTATAATTATCATATTGGACTTCAAGTTCTCAAACCATCCAACTTTGTTTTGATCGATTGAATAATTCGCTTTTCATTTATTAATCGCAATGTTGACTTTATTTTTAAATGGGCTGTATCTCCCGCGAAATTTGATGCTAAGATTTATATAGTGCGGAGATGAATACATGCTTCTGGGTTACGCTAGAGAAATATAAATCACATCATTCAGAAAGCAGTAATTTAAAGAGTAGATGCGCAAAATAAAACACACTTGTCCTTGAATAGTATTGCTATTGACTTAAATAATCACTAAGTATGTGTTAGATAAGTCTCTTATTAAATCCCGACTGGATTTTTAATATCAAAAAAGTATATGAGACACTGTTATAACTTACCAGTAAGCATGCTAATATACAATACTTTCTTAATATAGATTACGCAAGGCAACAATACCCGCGCATAGATGCATTATACTGCTACATCCAAGATTGAAATGTCTACTAATATGAGATTGACATTATATGCCAGTATTATAGTATGTTAAAAAAAGCAGTATATTACTTCTCGAGACTGTTCAAACGAATATTATTAACTCATGATCATACAAGGAAACATAACGAGATATATTCATTCCTTATTATAAATAAATATGGCTCTAAAAAATTTTAAAAACGAAAGTTATGTTTAAGAAGATACTAAGATAACTTCGGAGATTTTTTGAAATACTAAAACTCGAAAATATATTTTGGCAAAACATAATTGACATATATGTTTATTTACTAAAAAGAATCAGCATCGTTTTTTTAATGTAATTAAATATAAAGAACAACATAATATCAGAAGTATGATGTAAATAAAAAGAAAGTACGATTTGATTGTTATTATTTCATCGCATTTCATAAAGCTAATATTTAAATAATGTGATGACATGGGAAGGTGTAGTGACTAAAATTACTACAAAATTTATTGAAAAAGATTTGGTTTTACATATAAATTGCTGATTGTATTTAAGGACTGTGTTAAAAAAGATATTTTAATTTATTTATCTCAAAGATAGAAGAAGCATTAAAAATGTATTAAAGCAAAATTTATTGTAGGAAGAGGATAAATTATGAAATATAAAATTATTTATTGACTAATTTGTTATAATTTAATATTACTGATAAGCCATTTTATTAAACTTATTTTCCTTTTTAACTTCCTTTCTTTTTTATTAATTAAAATTGATTTATTCATGAATGTTTCAAATTATGCTTTCTATTTGAAAAAAGTATACCTGATCCATCACAATACTCCTCCACTTCCTTTCTATGCTTTGGAGATCCTGGACAGGATAATTTTTCCTTTTTTATATTTTGCAGTGTGGTTTCAAATTGCTGTTCTAGAATGCTCAAATGTCTAAAATAATACCTGTGGTATAGTCTAAAATCCTGGGCTTTCTTTGTAGGAATATATTGTTCCATTGCACTCCAGTTTCTATTTAAATATGGGAAATATATTGCAAATACTTGTCTTTCATCGATCGTCCAGTTTTTAAGTATTTCTATTTTCATTTTTATTTCGTTATTTGCTGAATCTAGTTTTTGTGGAGAAACACCAATGCTTGTCTTCTTTATCATTTGTGTATTCTTTTTACGGGTTTTAGGTCGACCCCTTCTAAGCCTAGGTGATGCACATGATGATTCTGTCTTTCTCATCCTATTTTTTTTATAATATTTATAAAATGTGTTTAACTCTTTTTCTGTTTTATTTGGTAAAACTTCTATGTACAAACTCCAATCACACCCCTTTTCTTTAAAATGTTGCTCGAATGTTTCCATTTCTGTATCGTTCCATGTACTTTCTACAATTTCTTTAATTTCTCTATCACTTATTCTTCCTACTCTCTTCTTTTTTTTCCTTGGAAGAACTTTCCTTTTATTTTTATAATAAAAAGAAATACATTCCTTGACTGACTTCTCATGCTTTGTGGTTTTATCATTTGATTTATCTATACTTTTTTTATCTCTCGTTTCCTCATAATATTCTTTAAAGCTTTTGCTTATCAAATCAAATCGTTTTCCATGTTCTGAAAAGAAAGCCCAAAATAAATCCGCATCTTTTTCGCTCCATTCTTGTGTGTTAAAATGTATGTTTTTGATAATATGATGGTTTACCAATATCGAGGGAGAGTATTTATATACTGCTCTATTTTCGTATCCTCTAAGTTCTGAACTACTACGTTCCTTTTCTATATATTCATTTAAGCTTGTGCTGCTAAGTTTTCTATTTGGATTGATTAAATTTATGTATTTGAGGAAATATTTATTACTTTCTAACTCCTTATCTGTGTGGTAATACTCTGCTAGCTTATTCTGTCCATCATATTCGATTTCTCTCTTCTCAAAAAAATTATTTTCTAAAAGGCCTATCACTTCATTATTATATATAATATCAGTCCGATCTATCACTTTTCTAATTTGATTTCTACGTACAGAAAATTCTTCTATGATATCAGCTAGTATTCTTGATTTTTGCTGGCCAGATTTCGTTCTTTTGCAAGACCATATTTCATCAAAATTATTAGAATTTCTTTTTCCGGGTGTATTATCGTTTGTTTCTGCCATAGTTTTATATTCTAATTTTTCCGTATCGGAATTTGAGCACGTATCATCCACACCCAAGTTAATTATATCATTAATATTTTGTGGCTTGCAATCCTGGAATTGTATTTCGTTGTTTGGATCCATATGATTATTTTCGTATTCCATTGCAATGGGGATTATTTTAAAAATAATATAAGATTATAATTTCTTGGAATCAAAAATATCACTTATTGGATTAATTTCGAAAACTGTTATATATTAAATGTTTCATTGTATATTAATTAATATCTTATAAGTTAGCTAAAAATATGAAAATTACAAGTTGAGTGTAAGATGTATGCTTAATATACGTTTTTAATATCGCATTTACAAATATAATTCTATTAAACTATGCTTTATTTAATAATGAAATTATTCTGTGAATATTAATAATCAATTAAAAGACGTGAATTAGCAAAGATGATTTTATGTCTATTAATTAATTATTAAAAATATGTTTCTACTAAATAGTAGTCGAATATTGTATAATCCGTTTATTTTTAGGATTAGTTAGTTTATTTAAAATAGAATTATTTATTACTTATACGATACTTTTATGATAAAATATTTTTATATTAAAAACTCTCGCACCGAGAATCGAACTCGGGTCGCTAGCGTGACAGGCTAGAATGCTAACCGCTACACCATGCGAGATTACTTATTTTCTAAGTTATTTATTTAATCTTATAAAATAACAAAATTAAAGCTTTATTATTCCAATTAAATAATTATATGCTATATTTTTATTTCTACCATATCATTTGAGTACAGACGAAGCATTGAGAATGACATAGACATAAGAGATCGAGTAGAAGAATCTGTGAAAAGATTTGGAGAAGTGAGTGCCACTGGATGCCAACCGCAGGCCATAAAAAACGAATAGCACATTAAATCTTTAAATAAATAATCTTTATTTGATAGTAAATTATAAAGTCATATCCATGAGTATGATACTACTCATCTTTCAAAAATGAATTAATTTAAATCCAATTTATTTTTATGCGTGCATCTTATTTATTTCCTTCTTTTTTATGCAATCATTTCATATCAGCTTATCCTTTCCTTTCTATAATAGCAATAAAAAATCCATCCATATTATGAACATGGGGATACACTCTCCTAGCTTTACTCATCGTCTTATCAAATGCCATGCCTCTGAAATTCACAAATCCTGGCCTTCCAATTTCAACACAATCTCCAAGCTTAGCATGTGGTCTTTTGCTGAGTAAATAGTTGACCACTTCCTCATTTTCCTCTACTAAAACAGAGCATGTCGAATATGCCATCTTCCCTCCTACCTTTAGCATATCAAATCCGCGAAGTATTAATTCCTTTTGGGTTTTGGTTAGCTTTTTTAATTCTTGTTGGCTTTTTGAAATTTTGATGGAATGATCACGAGATATTATTCCCGTTCCTGAGCATGGTGCATCAAGAAGTACTTTATTTACACGGATATTTAAGATCTTTCTTGCATCCATCATAGTAATAATGGCATTAGTCACACCCATCCTTGCTATATTTCCTCGAAGTGAAGATATCCTTGACTCATTTATTTCATTACAATATAGTATCCCTGTATTTTCCATGCATGCAGCAATATGTGTTGTCTTTCCACCAGGAGCAGCACACATGTCTATGACTACATC
The DNA here is from genome assembly GCA_014805555.1 of Astathelohania contejeani. Lineage (NCBI taxonomy): Eukaryota > Fungi > Microsporidia > Astathelohaniidae > Astathelohania > Astathelohania contejeani. Next base: position 47,660 of record SBIQ01000031.1, on the reverse strand, counting down.
CCCAGGCTTGGGATCCAATGATAGTACAGGAAGTAGAGAGGAAGCACCCTGTATGGTGTAATATCCCCCAAGGTATTCTGGTGTAGCTCCCACAGGGACAGGGGATTTATATACGACTAATGCATGGGGACACCACTCTAATGGATCCACCTCCATCCCTCTTGAAATAAGCATACGAGCTAATTCTTTTCTTTTGATTTTGGTGTTATTTACTCTGATAACAGTAGGGCGTGGGCGTTCTGAATCTTCCATAAATTTCAATGCCTCTTCCTTGTTAAATAGCTGAAATATCTTTTCTCTTAAAAATTCGTTATATGATGATTCAATCATTTAAAGGGCTTTATATTCTGAAGCCATAATAAAGAAAGTTAATAAAGTAAATATTATATTATCAATAGTTTGGCTTTATTAAATTACTATTTAAAACATTATGATCTTTTTTATGAAATAAGTTTAATAAAATAAACTTTCATCGAATTATTCAAAGAAATATATTTTAGATAAGAAATTATAATATTTTTTTATATGATTACTTAATAGATAATAATATTAATTACGATGTTAATGCATATCATATAATAATATTCTCCTATATAATTCAATTAAAATATATTTTATTTTACTTTTCAATTCTTTTTATAAAATATGTATCATTCCTTGATTTATTAATCAGTAAATGGCTTATTTATAAAAGAAACATAATAATTTTATAATAATTGTTTATATTTTAGTTATTCTTTTAAAACAATTATCCAAATGAGTAGATCTATGTAATATATATAATAGTTTGTTATTTTATATGATTCATCTTCTTTCATACTAAATACTTTTATTTATCATATTCACGATTCAATCTTTAAAATTTTGATCAAATAAAATATTAATTGTATGATATATCTTTTTATTTAAAGGGTTAGTGTTGTGTTATTCTTAGTCTTTTTTTTCTATGGCATGCGGTTTGAATTCAGTGGCACTCGCTTCTCCGAATCTTTCCACAACCTATTCTATTCGATCTCTTACGTCCATATCAACCCCAATGCTTCTTCTGTACTTAAGTGATATGATTTTAAGCATCATCTTCAATACTATCGATTAGATGTATGCCTCTATCTTAGAGGTTATATTTGATTCTTTACAATAATTTCTGTGGTACTTGGTTACCACACCGTCCCATTTAATAACATAAGGTATTATTTTAGTTTTTGCGTTGTATAGCAAGCTTAATTCGTTCGCAATAATGTCGTATTTCCTCTTCTTCTCCATTTTAACAATTTGTAGGTTGTTTCGGCTCGCTATACCAATTTAACTGAAATAATTTCATTCTCCTTCTTATCGTAAATAAATATATTTGGTCTAATTATATGATTAATATTTTATTTTTTAAATATCCCTTCTGGCGAATATATTTTGTTTGCTATACAAAACAAAGACTAAAATAATACCTTATGTCATGGCATGGAACGAAGTGGCTATCGAGTATCTATTATCTCAGAAAATTAAATATAACCACTACGATAGAGCCATGCATCGTATAGAATGTATCGAAGAAGATGCTTGAAATTATATCACTTGAGTACAGAAGAAGCAATGGGGGTGATATGGACATAAGAGGACGTGGAAAGATTTGAGAAAGCAAGTGCCACTGGTTAGTCATTACAGGCCATAGAAAAGAAATACAAAGAATGACACAACACTGACCCTTTGGTTAAATAAAAGAATATATAATTTATATCTATTTAGATTGGAGATGAATTTATTTTTTAAAATTGGATTTTGAATACAACTATATCTCTTTGTCATATACTTCTACTGAATAAATGTTTTAGTAATTCTATGGTTTATCTTAATGATTGATTATTTAACAAATTATGGTTCAAAGCTTCTTATACGGATAATATCTAAACTTATCAAATTATTTTTTTGCTATACGTAATTTTATTTGTAAATGCTGTCTTTTTTATAAAATATAATATTTTAAAAAAGTATAATATATTATTTCCTAATTAAACAATTAACAATCGATATCATTATTGCCTCAATCATACGATTATTCACTCTATAAACTTACTTTGTATTATATTTTCTTATTCTCATCTTTTATACTTCTTTTTCATTTTGATACCCCAATGATTATAAAAACTGGGACAACTATTGTGGGCCTGAAATATAGGGAGGGTATTGTATTGGCTGCTGATACACGTGCCACGGCAGGACCAGTAGTTGCTGATAAAAACTGTTCAAAAATACATAAGATTAGTGATAATATATTCTGTTGTGGCGCTGGGACAGCGGCAGATACCGATCGTGTGACAGGGATGGTAGCAAAGGAGCTCAAACTATACCAGCTGAAATATGGGCGTATTCCCAGGGTAGCTCACGCAGCCAGACGTATGTCTAACCATCTCCATGCACATAATGGGATAATAGGAGCTGCTTTGATACTGGGAGGAGTTGATGAAACAGGAATCCATTTGTATGAAATATATCCACATGGATCTACCAGCCAACTTAAATATGCAACCTTGGGATCTGGATCTCTAGCCGCTATGTCGGCACTGGAAAGCGGATTCCGTCTGGATATGGAGCAAGAAGATGCGATACAGCTAGCAAGTACAGCTGTCCGTGCAGGAATACTTAATGATCTTTATTCTGGTTCTAATATTGATATATGTATAATAGGAAGCGATGAATCTAACGTATACTATACGGACTACAGAAGAAACTATGAAGTTGTCGGATTTAGGGAGCCAACTATGAAGATTAAATATCCAAAAGAGAGTATTAAAGTTATCAGTTATGAGATAATTGATGAAACTATTGAAGATTAGTAAATAAAATATACTTAAAATCAATTATAAAATAAAGGTTTATTCTATATAAGTTTAATATTGTTTTAGTTATTATTTCATTTCTTTCTGTATAATTACGTATTTTTAAAATAATATTTAATTGTTAATACAGAACAAATCTAAAGTAAAGTAATTTCTAAAATACCCAGTTAAATATCACTGATTATAATGTATGTCTTATTTATTTAAGAATTTATTATAAGTCTTATCGTTATAATGATAAGTTATTTATAAATGATATTATTGATGATATTCCGAAACGTCGTCAATCTAGGAAATGAATTTACTTGTAATTTTGAGTGACAGAAGCTGTCGGATAAGTTCAAACTTGGAATTCAAGTCCAAAACTATCTATCCATGTGTGTGTTATGTAGATGGCCAACTTTCCACTTTTCTTCATTCCTTTTCAGAGGTGATAGTTTTAGAGATTAGTTAAAAAGCTATTAAGCTATTTAACACACTTATTGGTTTATGTACCCATTACCAAATTGGCAACTCATGAAAACATCCTTATCTAGAGCAAAGGAGGCGCATCTGAAAAAACAATGAATACGAAAATATAAAAACGAACCCGAGCCTAGATTAAACCAAGGCAACACGCAGACGTTCCGCTTATATTGGAATGTCTGCAGTAGGGGGACTCCGGGTAAGTCAGCTGCACGGCTCCATATGGACCCTTACAAATGACACTAGGATGATAAAATTGCCCTGGTTTTATGCCAAAAGTATCAGGCTACAGGTACCCTGCCTCGTTTGCAATGTCGATCCGGCTCCGAGAGACGGTATGAGCTTCGACTAACAGCGGTATGAATCCCTAAGAGAAAATTTTATCTCAAACGAGACAGTTGCTGCACTGGTTCAAGAATCTCACAGATTATTTAACATATAAAAAGAACCTTTATAGTATATCCAAGGAATCATAAATCGTGAATGATTTTGTTTAAATAAAAGTATAAGTATTGTTTTATTATAGTATACTCATTATGATTTGATTTACTTATAAAAATCTTATCAATTTTAAGGTGAGACACAGAAATTATCAATATCGTATTGATGTCGCTGTGTAGAAATGAGTATGGGGTAATTACCCCATGGCTTTATTATATTACAATTATGCCAATTAAAAAAAAATAATAATATTTTATTTGATATATTCACTCCAATAGACAGTTAAATCTAAAAATTAATGTCTTATTTAAGGTATTTAAAAATTAAGTCAGATAAGAAATAAGAAGAATGTATAATCTAGAAAGATTGTCAAGGTTTGCAGCAAATTGTTATTTATAGAACTTTATATTTACTATTTTTGAATGTGTTTATATCCAATACATCCTAATAAATTATAAGTGATTGAATATATTTATTAACAAGTTCATTTAAATAAATTCTTATATGAATATTTGGTTATAAGACCCTATTTATATCAAATAAAATTATTGAATCAATTTTTTATTGTCTCAATTAAAATTTTCATTTTATCTTAAATACTTCATTTATCAGATACAAATTGATCTTATAAATAGGAACGCTATATCTTAGTAGAACTATCTGAATGTCGTTGAATTATCCTGTGTTCTTCTGCTGCAGTAATCTTATTATAAACAGTACTCCTGCTGATTGCCCTGATTTATCTGAAAATGGTGTCTGTTTTTATACTAGCATATCTTGTTGTTGCTTCCAAATGCGATTTTTTTATTCAGGTAAAGTTTAGGATATTTGTGAGTATTAAACAATGTTTATATATGAGGTTTGATAGACAATTACTGATATCTATAACTTATATCTTTGAAAAGGAATAGAGAAAATTGGTCAACTGATTATCTACAAAGCCAAACAGATAGATAAAAGACGATTTTGGACTTGGATTGCACAAGATTATGGTACCCAATGCTACTAATAAGTTTTCATCCTAGTTCGGCATTATTCTGACAAGGATTCTCCAATTAATTTTATTTTTTAAAAAATGGTGTAACAATTAAAAACACTCACATCTGAACAATGTTATAATTAAATCCAAAATATGGGCCAAATGCAAAGAAGACTTAAGTAATAAATAATATTTTCTCGTTCATAAAAACAATATTAGTAATAAAGCGTATCAGTAAAATAATATATTAATTTGAATATGTGAAATACTTTTTTAATAATATAAATTCATATATGATGTGTAAAATATTATTTAATATAAAAGAATTGTATTCGATGTATATCGTGGTATTATTTTATTATTAGAAAAATGCTTTTAACATAATATTGCTATCATCTATAATAATTCTATAACCAGTTTCAGATTTTTATTAATAAAAGAACTATAATAAGATACCCATCAATGGACTTGGATTCTGACTCGGATTTTGCCGATTTAGAAAATAAATTCGAGGAATCATCTTTGCTTGATGGTATCAACACTTTAAAAGGTGCCAATACATTGAAGGATATTACCAATAAAAACCCGAAGAAATTTACAGAAGATATAAATAATAGAAAAGAAGGATTTCATAACAAAATAAATATATCGAATGAAGATATAAATAGTAAAGAGTGGGATAGAGGAGTACGATATTATAGTAATGTAAGAGATGATAATAAAACAATAGATGATAAATATAGATGGAGTTTGAGTGAAAATAAAAGTATTGTCAGTCCACAAATAGAATACAGCAAAAATGAGAAAATAAATATTATTAATGATTCATTGAATGATAGATTAATGTGTGATAATGCTATTAGAACTGAATCTCCTTCAATTTGTTTAAACCAAATTCAATCCGAGATGGATCGACTTAGACAGACCCACCGACAAGTATTAGAAATAAAAAGCAAAATTTTAAAGATAATAGAAAGAGAAATAGAACACATAAGAAAGGAATATGAGATGAAGGAGAGCGAGACAATAAAAAGAATAGAGGCTGAATATAAGGCAAAGATCGAAGAGATTAATATGGAAAATGAGAAAAGATGGAAGGAGAAATATGGAAAGAAAATAAGAGAAGAATTAGAAGATGAGATAAGACAAAAGATGGAATTAGAAATGAGGAAGGAGTTTGAGAGAGTGTATGACGATAAGTTAAAGAACGAATTCGAAAATTATAAGACAAATGTAAAAAATAAAATACAAATTTATAAGACAGAAATGAAAAGGAAATATGAAGAAGAATTAAGGAAGAAAATTGATGCTATAAAACTCAAAATATATGGTAGAAATAATTAATAGCAATTTTTTCATTTTAAATAAATTTAGTATAGTATATAATTGAAAGATGGTATTGGCTTATACGTTCTATGGTTAGTAGAAATACAAAATTATGGTTTAATAAACCCATGGAAAATGAAAAGCCCGAAATAAAAACTAATAAAAAACCAACAAAGAAGAAAAATAAAAAACAAACAATAACGGATCCTAGATTTATGAAAAAATGCACCAATAAAACAAAGTTCATCAAAGATTATCATTTTTTATATTCCGAAGAATACCTTCAAGAAATCAAAAGAAACGAAGACATTCGAAGACTTGAAGATGAATTGGTCAAAATGGGTAAGAAACCATATTATATGAAAAGAAAGATATAAATTTAATGAATAAAAGATATTTAATAAAAGTAATATTAGTCATCATATGTTTTCTCCTATAGTAAGCACTAATCTTCATCCTCACCTTGCAATTGCTACTTTTATTTCTTCTTCAATCGACACTCTAAAAATGTGATTTTTCTATATGGTAAATTGAACAGAATAAAGTTTTAAATAAAAGATTGCTGTTTTTTATTACGTTTTTTTATATGCGTATTGGCTATTAATGGCACTATCACTCCTGATCTTTTCTATCGCATCTTTGATTCTATTATTCATCACCCGCAATGTTTTACTCAGTAAAATGGTTTCTGAGGTTTTTTAATACAGTAAATCAAAAAATGGTTCTAATATTAGTGTGATGTTAAGTTATTTATAGCAACTTATATGAAACTTCGTCACTATTTTATTCTAAGTCATAGCATAAGGTATAATTTTAGTTTAAGCTTTATAAAATAATTAACGTACATTAATCATAAAATTATATTTTATCTTTAATTCTTCACTAGCTGGATATAGAATAATTATAATTAATACTACTGAATAACTTCTATAAGATTTTGTTACTGTTCCGTTCAATGCTATAGCATAGGGTATTGTTTTCATCTTTGTTTTATATAACATACGAATTTATTTCTTGAGATTTCATATAAAAAAATTAAATTATTATTTTATTAAATTTAAAGATAAGATTGATTTATACTTTTATTATATTTTATAATTTTATTGAAATATATAATATTTCATTTCTCTGCTATATCATGATGGTTTTATTTTATTTTCATATTAGATATATGTTTATATTATTCTTCCTTTTTCTAATATAATTAATCTACATGCTTCTTCTATTTCTGTTTTATCCAATCCTGTATTGGGTGTTGGCTTGAATTTACCTTTTTTCATTCTCTTATTGCTGTTTTCTTTTTTTAATTCTAAAGCCTTTAGTGCTACTAATTGAAGCGCATCATGACAAATATATCCAAGAACATCAACCAAATACGCTTTAATCTTTTCTATCCCAATAAAGTTTTTGAATTTAGCACTCTTTTTGAATGTAAATGATGCTTGTTTGCATTCAGAATATTCTAAATATTCTTGTTTGCTCATGTTTTTGGTTAATTCATCTATTCTAATTAATCTGCTTTTCATCTCCTTATCATCTATTTCGTCCAAATTCTGATCTAACCACTCATAATCTAATGTTTCTTCGTTGTTACTTGTGCTCTCTTCATCACATTCCGCATCATCTATTTCATCAGTATCAGCCGATTTCTCAACTAACCGCTTTTTTAAAATTCTAAATTTAAGAAAATTGGAAATTCGTTTTAATTTTATCGGATCGTGTCTCAAAACAAAGCAAAAATCTTCTAATGATAAGTGCTTTCCTTGTCTAACATATTGGATCTCCTTTGCTTCCTGGATTAATGCTCTTATGTGTGATTTGAGCATATCTTCTATATATTTTGCTGTAGTGTCTTTTGGTTCCTTGATGTCTCCGAATGAATATAGCATAGCCTTTATTTCAGACTGGTAGATATAAATATTTGCCATAAGGGATGTGGCTATAAGGATATTTTATTGATATTTAATATTTAAGTAATATTGACAGCAGTGAAATATATAATAACTGAAGATTGTATAAAATATTCAGTGTTTGAAAATTTAATTTTAAAATTTTTCAAATTATTTTAATAAGCTTTTATATAGATGTATATATATTTAAACTCGGATTGTGCACAAACCTCTGTTTTCTTATTGATTACCCGGCGTGTCCTTTTTTTGAGATATTTATTCATACATAAGATATAAAAGTTCGAGATATTACTGGTACGTTAAATTTTCAATTGACACTTACGAAAATACTTTTAGGTTTTTATTTAAGGCTAGATAAATATATCAACATTTCATGAAAAGTAAGAAAGTGTATGTAAAAAATGTAGAGTTAGATTATTTAATGATCATAAATAAAACGTTGATATAAAAAATGATTAGTTAATTTATTATAAAAAATAAAAATGGTATGATTTGTTGCTTCAATTATATGAATTAAATTTTTTATTGTAAAATATGAATATCTGATTGCCTCGATAAGACAATTACTCCAATAAAAAAAATCTCAAAAATTGAAGTATAACTATTAGAGTAAAGATAAATAATAATAAGTTATTATATATAACTAAAAGATTGGTATTGAGTTGTTATTAAAATTCTTAATTATCACCTGTAGTTGGCATCCAATGGCTTCGCTTCATCAAAATTTCCCATAATTATACATATTCTCTCACTTTGTGCACTGCTTAATGTTTCTTCAATAGTTAATTTATAATAAATATTTCTATAAAAACAGATTCTCTTTTTATTTAACACTTTAATATAAATTTGTATTGCTTCGATTCTATTGAATTTATCTATCTATATTAATCTTTTGAGACATTGAAAATTGATTAGATATAACAAATAGTATCGAGGTGGTGTTCGAGAAAAGGTACGAGTGAAGATAGTAGCTTACCTCAAATAAGTGTTAAAACCAAAATTGATATGATAAAAATATAAAATTCTATTAAATTAATAAAATAATTATTCTTTTAAATTTAAAAAATTAAATCGTTAATATAATTTTTTAACATTATTAACAATATACATGAATTATAATTTAACTCATGATTCTGCGAAAATTTGCACTACTTTTTTATTATATTAAAACATATAAAATTTTATGTCAAGTTCAATCCTTGTGCTTAAAGATCATACTTTCTCCTTTTGAGTAGCAATTATTATAATAATTCCTTTACTATACCAAAAATAAAATTTAATAATATAATTTTTTAGCAATATGAAGACTAATTGGATGAATAATATATTTAAATTATTAAATTTTTGTCATATCAAATATTTCCAGTTGTAATTTCATGTGTAATAATTGAAATTTTATATTTCTATTAATAATAAATACATATATTTACTCTTATGTATAAATCATAACGTAAAGAATATTATAAATCATAATTTAAAAATAAAGTATATGTTGATAATAAAGAAAAATAATTTAAAAGATGGTTAAGGAATAATAAAATAAAATCTTTTTAAGTATAGAGTGTTACTAAAATTAATAATAAAATATCGACTTTTACATTCAACTATCACCTTTTCATTATTCTTTATTTTTATGTAAATTTCCAATAAATAACACATTGGACTTATATTAAAAATAAAGAATAATGAAAAGGTGATAGTAAATTGGTTAGTGCATGTAATGCACGCATGTACTTATTTAATGGAATGAAAAACAAATAAGTAAAAGTTAAATAACACCAATCGAATGAATGAAAAATACTCTATGCAGAATTATCCTAGTATATGATTAATTTTGTGCTGTTCAAAGATGTTTTTTGAAAATGTGAATCATAATTTAAGTGTATGCTACTCTCATTGATTACATTTATTCAGCTGATAAATTTATCTAATTAATCTAGATTTACTGATCTGTTTACTTTCTTATTTCTTTATACTCTATTATTTAAAATTTCTATACAATCTTATTAGAGATATAAAAATCAGAAAAAAATCATCAATCTATCTTATATATTTTAATTATTTAATATAATGTATTATTCTATTGATCAACTGTTAATAGCAAATTTTGCTCTCTTTAAATTAAAAATTTTTAATAAGTTTATTTAATCTTGTTTTGAACTTTTTCTTTTAAATTTTCATAATATTTTTCAAAATAAGAATTATTGATTAAAACATTTTTATGTATTTATTTATAAAAACTAATACGAAAATGAGTCATTTATTATATAAAATATTATGAAATTTTAAATAGAGCAAAATACTATGTATCGGGAATATCACATAGCATTGATACTTTATATATTATGGTAATATGAATTAAATAATTTATATTCAAATATATAACTTTAAACATTATATAATAAAACTTTTTAAACTGTTAATCTTAATTATTCATTTTTAGACCTAGTAAAGAAAACCATATTAATATAACGACTTTTTATAGAGTTGGAATTTTAAATTTCGCCACATGATGATGCAACCTTAAACTTCAAGTAATGCCAAGAGATTTTCTTGATACAAAAGATGCGATTAACTGTCAAATATGGCAGAGCAACATTAAGTTTATGTATACATTTCAATATTATGTATATTATATTTATATTATTGTATTTAACTTTTTGAATCTTATACAATAAATATTTCAATACACCTTTCAAAAATATTGTATCTTTTTAAAGATAGCAGTACAGAAGTTGTATAAGAATTTAATAGAAATCGTTTGAAATTAATTTTATAAATAATTATTTAAACTAAGATTTTAAAATAGACTTTCCGAATAGGCATCGATCTATAAAGCTAGACATGAATATGATGTTTAGAAAATTAGAAAAATTATATACAAGTAATCGATATTGCTTAAACAGCGGCAAATTATTATATTGAAGTTATTTGAGACCTCTAAGTTAGAACATCACCATTATTAATAACTAGAAAAGTATGTGTATCCGATAAGATTATTTGGAGTGATTAATAAAAGCACTGTGTATATTTACCTCGCTTTGATTATATACATAATACTGTAAATAATCGCTTTAATTTGGTTTATCCAAAATTTGAATGCTTATTCATAATATTAAATCTCGTTGAAATGTGCTTTAATCAAAAATATGAATTACGCCAATGAAATCAAAATCCTTTTGAGAATTGGATGTGAAATTATAAATTTAGTAGTAATCGTTATAACATAATTAAAAAAGACAATAAGTTGAAAATCATCATGTTTGAATTACTTTTAACTTATTGTCTTTGTTAATTATGTTATAACAATTCTTTAAATAGCTAATTATTATTTATATAAATTTTATTTTTTAATATAGTATATCTCATCTTTATATAATCAAATGTGTTAGATATATGATTGTCATCTTAGTAACACATCATATGTTTATTACAATTTACCTTATAAACTATTATATGTTTATTACAATTTACCTTATAAAACTATTTATTAAGCAAACAAGATAAGCAATATAATATAAATGGCTAAATAAAGGAATAATACACTGAAAATAGTAAGAAATACTGAAAACAAAAATGTACATATTTCAGCATCCTCATTTTCTTCATAATTATTTTCAAATATAAGATCTTGGTATTCTTTATAATTAATAAGCTCTTCTTCATTACACACAAACTTAGCTATTTCATAATTATCTTTCCTTTTCGCTATAAAATACCATAAATCATCGACAAGAATCCGAGTCATGGGATCTACAATCGTATATCTTTGTAATACATTTTTGTGTGTTTCCCCATATCTAAGTCTATTTATAAAATTTGCTGGATATACTGGTGAGATTCCTTTGCACTGGAGCATGCACAAGATAAAATCTTTTTTTTCATTTCTATGAGAAGCGACTAGTTCCGAATATGGCTCAAATGAGATAGGATCTATATAATCTAATTTTATTGTATGCTCCAATACATTTTCCTTGTATAATTTAATCATGGGAGAGATGTTCTTAGAATCTATTAATAATTTAGACATATGCGATTGATTTTTAAAACAAACAGAGAATTTTATTACAAATCATAGATAGTATCAAATTAGTGGTAATAGAAAATATTAGCTATTAAATATATAAGAAGATTCATATCAAGAAAGCATATTTGTTAATATCCAAAATAGCATCATTATTATTTACTTTATTAAATTTAGACTAGAAAATAACTTCATAAAATAAAAAATTACTTATTTCATTTATATTACCTTATAAATTTGAGATATGTTTATATTTCTTTAGCTATCATTATTAAAAAGTATCAAATAAATTTAAAATAGAGCCAATTTTATTGATAATTATTATAAATATTCTCGCCATCAATTCTCGAACATATATAATATGCTTTTAAGATAATATAAAACGTATTACTTTTCGAAATAAACCCATGATTTAAATATCATAATTAATTATCTACAATCTAATATATTCCTTATGATGAGAATGTTGAAAAATGAGAAAGTACTTTTACAGCATCTATAAGCTGACTAACCCTACTAAAATATTTTATTTTGTTTTATATCAGGTACATTATTCTCAGAAAACAGTGATTTAGCTTCTAAATAAAGATTCGTTCTTGCCACTTGTTTTCTTTCAAACTCTGAAGGAAATTTTAAAAATGGTTTAATATAATTTATTCACTTGTTAGCTCTGCTTCAAAAATTTTGCTTATGTTTAATGTGATCTGAGAAGTTTTTAGTATAGAGTTACAAAATCCCGATAAAAACATTAATTTACAGTACGTCGTGAATGACAATTCAAATGTAATTATTAACAATACCACTAATTTATAAACTAAATAGACACAGTAAATTATATAAACCGTAGATGTAGAACACTTTTTATTTAGAGGATATGTAATATATGTCTTCTTTAAAGAAAATATGTTTTGGGAAATTATATATTACAAATATATTAAGAGTAACGAATAATTCAAGATTTAATACAACATAAAGCCAATAATGAGATTTATATGCCTATTGAATAAATATCATTAATAGAGGTAAAATAAATAAGATTAATAATTTAAATATAAAAATTTTTCAATTCATAAAAGAACTAAAGTATTGTGTCAAAGGCAGGTAATAATATAATATGTAAATATTATTGAATGAAAAAAGAATATTTATCTCTAATATCATAATACATAGTGACACTGCATTTACTTTGCAACCATATTATATATATAAATAAATAGCCAGTAAATCAAAAACCTTTTTATTTTAGTATCAATAACTATATAATACCATAAAAGTAATTCAAACAATTTCTCACTTATCAGGTTTTATTTGGATAATTTATTTAAGCAAGCATTTTATTTTATACAGCGTATTCTCTTGTTAACAGATACATCTGTTTTATTTCAAATAATGCTATTATGTAGTATGTGAATTCGTGAGTTAACTAAATGCTATTTCTAAATAAAACTCCATAAGTTTTTTAACTGTCCTTGAAATTCATCTATTTTTAAAAAATAATAAAATTTTTGATAATTTAATTATTTGTATGAAAACGAATGTAAATACACAACTTAGTATATAATTTTATATTTAAATTTAATTCATAAAAAAACTTTGACTATTTTTTATCTTTTTTTTTAATTTTCACTTCATAACATTTTTAAAACCTTCTGAACTCTGAGTGTATTTTACTGATGAAAAAGTCATATTTATAAAACACTTTCATATAAGTGTATAAAATTTTATTGAGATCCGTGTATCCATCATGTTCATCTTTAAAAACAGTGCTGATATTATTAACTTGACTGCACGTTATTAAAATAAAGCCGATTCTTTTATCAGTTATCGCACAAACAAATACACGTTACTTTAATTTTTAGCATCCAAAGGGAATCTTTCAAATCTTGGCAAATTCTATTTCTGTAAAATTATATTTATAGTAATGTAATTGAATTATACCACTTTTCTTATACCGCCAGGTTCAGATGAACTAAGATAAGAACTAATATTAAATTTTTGAACATAAAGAAACTTTATGTTATTATTCTTGTTTCTAAAGTTGCATTGTGATATAAATAGTTTTATTATTTCATCTTGATGATTATACATGACATCGTTATTATTAAAATAAAAATATTAAAGAAAATTACTCTTTATATTTATATATTATTTTTATTGACTTTGCATTTAATTTTATAAAATTAAATATGTATCGCTATTTGCCTGAACTATAAAATAAAAATAATGCGAGTGTTTCATTTGTGAATAGGTTTAATTAATATCTTACGAACATGTTTGTAACTCATCTTTTAAAAATGTTATTAATTTCTTTTTGAAATAATTTTGAATATAAGTTTAGTCAATGGTGTATGAAAGAAGTGATAATAATTTTTATTTATAAACAAAGAATGTATGAAATAAAAATTACATATTTATATTGATATAAGTGATATCTATAAGCTAAGCTGATTGAATAGACTATTTTTAAAATTCGGCATTAATACATTAAAAAAGAATAATAAACTGAAAAAAACAAACTAAATAATATTATAATGAGAACAAATTTCCTTTTATTTATTAATAATCAATAAATACAATTTTATAAGAATTAAATAATTTATTCTAATCAGCATGCTAACATAAAATAAGAAAAATAACAGTTGTAATCATTAAACATGTTTTTATACATCCATTTTTATATCATTCTTTTTTTATAAATTTGATTACCGCTAAATAACAAATCATTCGAGGTACTGCTATCTGATAAAGTTACATCCATATTATTAGCACAATTATTCGATATATAGCCCGGCAATTTCTCATCCAAGAAATAACTATTGTATGATTCATTATAAAAATCACGATGATCATCTGTATTAAAATGCTTAGAGTAGTTTTCAATAGTATTACCGGATGAAGAAAATTTTAATTCTTCATATTTTAATGAATCTTCCGACTTGTGTAGATTATCAGTTATTAAAATGTCTAATGGGTACTCATATTCATTAAAATTGGTTACTTCCATGATCTCTATTTTCTTAGATCTTATTATGCCATTAAGATCTTTTTTGTCATTACAGTAGCATTTGTTTTTCATTTCAACGTAGAAATTTTAGTATTTGTTAAATTCTGTTATAAACAAATTCAAATTTACAAAAGAAATAAAAATAGGAAATTTGCATATATTTGCGGTTTTATTATTATATTGCCTCCAAATAATACCATTTTACTGTTTCTTTAATTTAAAAAAACACTAATTGTTTTGATTTAGATAATAATTTTTTTTAATAAATTATAAAGTTGTGGCGAACGAATTAGGCTTGCTATACAAAGCAAAGACTAAAATAATACCTTATGTTATGACAAGAGATGGCGTGGTAACCAAGTACCACAGGAATTATCTTAAAGAATTAAATATAACCCTACGATAGAGGCATACATCCAATCGACGTTACTGAAGAAAACGCTCGAAACCATATCACTTGAGTATACATTGAGGATGGCATAGACGTAAGAGATCGAGTAGAAGATGCTGTGAAAAGATTCGGAGAAGCAAATGCTACTGGATGCAAATCGCAGGCCATCGAAAAGAAAGATAAAGAATAATATATAACATTAACCCTTAAATAAATTATAACTAAAGTTGTGCAAATCGTCCGAAACGACGTTTAAACTAGGGCGATAATTTACTAGTAGTTTTGGGTGTCAGAAACTGCTGGACAAGTACAAATCTGGAATTGGAGTCCAAAACTGTTAATCCGTGTGTGTTAGTTGGTCAACTTCTTTCTTTCTCTCTAGAAGTGGGAGTTTTAGAGGCTAGTATAAAAGCCATTAAGTTTCACGCATTTATTGGTTGATGCATTCATTGCCAAATTGACAGCTCACACAAATATCCTGAGTTATTTCCAGAGCAAAGCAGGGGCAACTGAAGAAACAAAAGAATGAGAAAAAATAAAAGCAGGCAAGAGTCCAGATTGAACCGAAGCAATGCATAGACATTCCACGTATATCGGAATTTCTTGGGTATAGGGCACCGGATAAGCCAGCTGCACGGCTCCATATGGATATTAACATCAGGATGATAAAAGTTTTCTGGTTTGATGCTAAAAATACCGGGCTATAGGTACCATATTTTGCTTGTTAAGTCGGTCCGGCTCTGATAGAGGGTATGGGCGTCGACTAACAGCGGTATGAGTGTTTAAGGGGAAAAGATAGTTTTAATTGAGGCAGTAATAGCACTGGGTCAATAACATTACAGATTATTCCACATATAAAAAGGGTATTTAATATATAGCTAAGGAAACACAAATCGTAAAAGATTTTGCATAAATAAAGAGAAATACATAAATATGATTGTTATTAAATAAAATCTTTTACAATTTATTATTGCTTAGCTTTATTATAAAATTTAAATTGATGTTAAAATAATCTATGAAGTTTTTGATCTAATCCTCGTAATTAAGATAATTGTAGCACTTGAGTGTGATATATAAGTTCCAAATCGACCTTTTAAGTAAGGGTATCAAGAACCAGAGTCTTTGACATCAAACCAGGGCAGTTTATTATTCTAGTATAAATATTTATATGGTGTAATGCAGCAGACTTATTTAGTGACATCCTACTGCAAATATTTCACTCAAAAATGAAATTTTTATTTAGTTAAAGCGTGTGATCCATTTCTATCTCCGATGAAGCTACTCTGCTCTAAATAGAACTTAGGTATTTTCATGGATATTCAACAATAAATAGATACGAATTTATAAAACTTAATGGTTTATTGCTTATTTCTTTAATTTTCATCTTCAAAAAGAATAAAGAGAAAAGGATATTCAACCATTTATAAAGTACACATAAATAGACATACAGTTTATGTCTATATGATAAGTGTTCACTTCCCGCACCTAAACCACTAATCATTTCTGGTTCTGGCTTGAAATAATTACAAATAACCTCTATTAAATATTTTTATAATTTCAAAACCCAATTCATTATTTGAATCCATGGAATTTATTATAATAGAATCCAAAGATATTCTTAATATACCAGAAATAAATGGGTTTCCTTATGAGCCAGCGATATCCAAGCATTTTTCAGATCCTGTAATTATAAGAATACCAACACGTTTTCATTGCCAGCAAAAACACAAGTTTACTACAAATCCACTCCCATTTATAAAATTGAAATATGAAAAATATGACCAATATATTTTATTAAAAGATAGACCTAATAAATTTATTTTAGAATATCTTAAACTTAACTTTAAACTTATAATGCTTAAATGTCCAATCAAAATAGGAAGTATCCGGCAACCTAATCATGAAATATTATATAGCGTGGTGCAAAAAACTGAATTTTTCA
Source organism: Astathelohania contejeani (assembly GCA_014805555.1). NCBI lineage: Eukaryota > Fungi > Microsporidia > Astathelohaniidae > Astathelohania > Astathelohania contejeani. The sequence continues at coordinate 30,347 of SBIQ01000031.1, read as the reverse complement.
CTAGTTTTAAGCAAAATGGTATTAAATATTATTGGAACCCGTTTTTTACGATGTTCAGTGCCGGAAATATTGGCGAACGAATTAGAATGTCTAAATTAGAAATTAAAAATGAATTCATTGTAGATTTATATTGCGGAATAGGATATTTCATTCTTCCAATGCTTCGAAATAATCAAGCTATTGCATGTGATTTAAATCCATATAGTATACATGGATTAAAGCGCGCAGTCCAAGAAATGGGGCTTGAAAGTCATATTCAAATATTTCAAGGAGACCACGCAGTTTTTGTAGAAAAGTATAAAGAAAGGGCGGATCGTATACTTATGGGGTATTTACCATGTCCATTTTCTAGCTTAGAGTATGCTATCCTAGGACTAAAGAAAAAAGGAGGAGTGATACATTTTCATAAAGCCATTGAAAAAGAAAATGTTATTTCATTTTCTGAAGTTTTAAAAGAAAAACTAAAAGTATATTTTGAGATTGTAGAAATAAAAAATATAGAAAAAGTAAAATTATATTCACCCAAAGTATACCATTATGTCTATGATATTATTTTAAAGAATAAATATAATTCAAATTAATAATATAAAAGAAACGTAGTGAAAGGATTTGAAACATGAAATTAAGTCGAGCAGATAATCGAAAGACTAAGAAGTAAAGCAACTTTATAAAATATCATCGAACGTAAAATACAACAATAAAAAAATTAATTAAACCATATAAATATTCTTACTTTGCCTCGACTTATATGATTTATTTATATAAGGCTTATTGTTTTCTTTTCTTATGTATGAGATGTGTATCCATAAGCATCACTATCCCCAGACTGTTCTATTGCTTTTTTAATTCTACTTTTTTACCTCCATGTCATCTTTAATGATTCGTCTAAATTCTAGTAAGATAGTCTCCGAATTCTTCTTTGATACGATATATATCTCAATAGTTAGTGTGGTATTAGCACTTATTGTTAATTATTGAAAAACTTAGTCACTATATTATCCCAGGTCATAGAATGAGATGTATTTTTAGTTTATAAAATAATCCGAGCTTATTAGCCAAAAAAATATTATTTTATTTTTTTCTCCGTTTCAACTACTGAAGATTATCTTGACTCGTTATCCCAGCTTTGACTGAAATTATTTCATTCAAGCTTTTATCGTGATTAATTATATCCGGTCGATTACGTTTGACGATAATTCGGTTCTTATCCTAGTATTGACACGATTTCAGACTTTTCATTCTCGATAATATTATGAACAAAATGCGATCGCAGTTATCTTGCACGTTTAAATTCGTATTTATTTAGCAATAAAAGATGTAAACATCAAAGATCTCGTTGTGTCTAAGTGTATAATTATGAGGAAGCATTTTTTACATTCAGCGGTTAAGTGATCCATAAATATTTAAATTTACTGCAATGCTGGCATCATATTGTATTTTCACTCCTGTAGAATTTCTATCCTGGATATTAATATAAATTGCTTTTGCACATGATCATTTCTTCTGTGTTTTATTAAAATAAAAAAGTTTATCAGGCATACTATATTATTTGATTGAGCTATATGCAACTTTTCATGTGATTTATTTTTGTTTATATTAAAGTAGTTTTGAATTAAAGAAAAATATGTTTTGTTATTTTCTATATCTTTTAACATTGCCGCTTCTCTTAAAATAACATTTTTGTATTTTTCTAACGTTTCCCAAAGTCCATATAGCATGCACTGGCTCTTAACTTCCATTCTTTGTAGACCTATTCTCATTTTTGTAAGCGAGATTTTTACACACATCAAAGTTTAGGATAAATCTTATGCATAATGTAGCCTGATGTATGTCGTGTAAAGTCAGCTGGTTTCAAGTAATGCAATCCAATATAGTAGTTAACGAATGTGATGTTTGTTTATTGATAGATTTAAATAAGCTTTTTAAACTAAGATTAGTATTTTACAATTTATCGACGTTTGTTAACAGCTCCTACCTCACGTTCTCAAATGAATCTTTCTTTATGTCTCCGAATTAATCTTCTATTATATCTAAATGTTTGTATACCCTCGATATTTTTGAATAATCTTGCTGTTTTTTGGTAGAGTTGGTGGCTTTTCACGATTGATTTTCAGTCCTATGGCATCGAAAAAAGTTTTTGCTTTTTTAGCCATACCTTCCATCGATAATTGTCTATTAAAAAGTTTTAGATCATTATGAACAAAATTTGATTAGTTGTATGTGAAATTTTGCATAAAGCCACCTTTGAGTATCGCTCATTAAGTTTACGGCTGAGTGGATTGATATACAGAACAAAAAGGTGTGATCTAAGGCTATCGCCTTGTACTATCCCTCTTTTGAAGTTATTGCTCACAATGCTTTGCAAGCCATCCATTACTTCTCGATTCAAACTATAAATGATTTCTTTTGAATAATAAGTTACGCAGTTAGAAAGCTAATTCGGATATGCAAGCAATAACATATTCATTTCAAGAAAATTTTAACGACATTTTGACCGCAATTCACGTTGATTCTAGCATAATTTGTGCTCCTTGCTTATAGGAAGATTGAGAATAGCCTGCTCTTTATCTATTTGTACTTTTTTTGGCAGTAACAGGCTGATTTTCTGCTAAGAGCCACCTATTTTTTACTTCTGATTGTATAAAAGAAGTTACACATTTAGTTACAAGTTTGTAAAGGTTTGACATGTAGGTTATTGACTCAAAGTTATTACCAACACCCTTTGGGATTAAATACGTAACTCCGCAGTGAAAACAGTCAGTCTGTGCCTTTCTTCTGAACATATTTTTTAACAACTTCATAAATATACTTATGTACCCTTTCCATATGCAAAAGGAGATATTTAAAATATCATCAACTTTAGCTGATTTACAATTGGAAAAATGTTATAACATTTTTGAACTATTCAAGGGTGGGAGAAATAGTTAACAAGATATTTTCCGAATTTATCGAGAGTAGAAATACATTTATCGCACATACTTGATCAATATTTCTTTAGTTCTTCGGCTCCTGTCTTGTCTTCAATTCAAGATTTTCCTAAATGTTTCCTGTAGAACCATCTTAAATAATTCAAAAAATTGGCTATCACGTCTACGCTCCTTGCGTTTGGCATATATTTCAATCTTTTTGAAACTTTTTCTAGCTGATTACACTAAACATAATATATATTCTGTTAGCTCATGAAGTTTCTCTAGTATTAAAAATCTTCATCATAATCTTTTATAGCCGTAATATTGCTACTAAAAAGCTTTTTCTTATCTTTAGCCTTGAAAGTAGCACTATTTTTCATTTATAAACTTAATATTATTTTCGATATTTTACTTTCAGTTTAAAGTAGACTTCATATTTTTACGGATGCCTTTTAATAACACCACTTAGTAGTTTGTAAAACTTAGCGATATTGCACATAGTTTTAGATTAATTATTGATTAAGTATTTTCTTTGAAATAGCGTTTAAAATTCAAATAACTCTTTGTTCACCCTTGTTTCTGATGTTTTGCGATTTTTCAAAAAGTCTGTTATATAACTTGAAGATATTATTTTATCATTAAAAAAAGTTAGTAAATCATTTCAAATACTTTTTGATTGTAAGTTTTGAGTTGATATAATTTATAAATTTACTCTTCTCTTTTTTTGGCTGGTATCGAATAGTTTGAGTGGTACTATACATTAGTTTAGTGCGCGCGTTTTTTACATCTTCCTCTCCAATATTACGTATAACTTCTCACAGTAGGAAAGCAGAGCTTCATTCTGGCATATCTGAAATTTTTAAATCGTGTTCGTATTTTTTTGAAAACATCCTTTGTTCACTCTTCTAGCATTGAGTCGATACCAGAAATGATTGTTTCTAAAGCAGCCATTCTAGAAGCAATTTGGACAGGTATAGTTAGTTTTGCTGAACTTCAGCTTTTTTACGCTTCATCTCCCTATCCATTTACTCTGTTTTATTTGTCAATTTGTTCATAGATTAGAAAGCTTGATTTTTGTAAACCTTTTTCCATTAAATAATATTAAAAATTAATTTTAATTAAAAGCAAATATAAACCAAAAAACCAAAATAATTTCTTATGTTATAACACGGGATAGTGCGATAGCCAAGTATTACAGAAAATATCTTTAAGAAATAAACAAACTTTTATGATAGAGGCATATATTCAATCGACGTGGAAATCATATTATTTTTGTACAGAAGAAGCACAGAAGATAATATGGACGTAAGAGATCGAGCAGAAAAGGCTATATAAATATTTTAAGAAGCAAGTGCCACTGGATGCCATCCGCAAGCCATATAAAAGAAATCAAAAATAAAACAATATTAGCCATCTAATTTAAATAAATAATTATAGGCAATATTATAATAACATGGTTTAAAAGATAAATATTTAACAAAACAAAATTAATTTAGCAATTTAATAAATGATGTTGAATTATTCATCGCTGTCAGAATCCATCGGGAAGATCAAACTAGCATCTATCATTTGAGATCTTCTATAAACAAACGTCTCATTAAAAAAAATATCGTTTGGATTTGGTTTTACTTTTGTGATCTCTTCTTTTTTAGTTTTTAGTTTTTTTTCTATAGCTTTTCTTTTTTTACTCTTTCTTTTTGTTTTTATTATAACAGCTTTGAGTATCGTTGAGTTGGGATTCGCTTTTGCTTCGATTATATCTGGATAGAATGTCTTCTTCCATCCCTTTCTGGTATATCCTGCCTTTATATAAAAAATTCCCTTTCTTACTGGAAGAATATGATCTTCTTCAATTACTGGTTTATTCTGTATCTTAGGCTGAACCTTTTGATTCCGCTCCCGAGCCATCTGCTTTCTGTTCTTATTAGTCTTGCCGAGACCACTTAAAAATTCATCTTCATCTTCTGTTTTTTCTGTTTCAAATCCCCAGTCTTCATCCACCTCCGCATGCGACTCGATGAACGGATCCGGTTTTTTTACACGCATTACAGTATTCCCAGTATCATCCTCACGTATGGCAACATCTGTCTCAGAATCACATATACGGTTGTATTCGTCTGATTTAATGGGTTTTTTACTTCGCACACCCTCCGCCTTAGAAGGATTCATTTTAGATGTCATTTCGTAAAATAATTTATCAAGCTGATTGATATATTCGTTTACCAGATTGATATCCAAATTATTTAAATCTATCCATAATCTCTCTGAAGAGTCTTGATTCTTTAAAATATATAATCTATCTTTTTCTAATTTTACACCACAAAACGACTCCATTAGGGTGAAATATAAAATATATTTTTCTTTAAACTTAAGTGAAACATTGTAAAAGAATTTGATTGGGTAAAAACATGAATGCGTAATCGGAAATATAATATAAAATTATTATATTTACCAATTGATTTATATGTTACTTAGTTTATAAAGCATATTTAAATCATTTTTATACTGCAACTATCCAGTATTAAATAATGTAAGTCTAAAATATATTAAAAAGCTATCAATTGTGATAACATATATGCAAGATGTAACAAGCCAGAATACACACCATATGTCTGCTTCTAGCAAATATAAAATAATCATTTATCATAAATATAATATTAAATAATATATAACAATATGTATTTAATGATAAATGTAAAGAGATTGGTGTAAAAATATATTATAAAGTATTATGATAAAATCTAATACTGATAAAATGACAATATCTGTTTTAATAAATGAATAAGTAAACATAATAAATCTGGATAAAACTTGCATATGATATAGTTGATCAAAAGCCACGGCCGGTTGTTTTGAAATTATATCATCAGGAAATCGATATGATTTGATTACCAAATTTTGTAAATAATACTTTGGTAATTTATTTAAAGGGTTAGTATTGTGTTATTCTTCGTCTTTCTTTTCGATGGCCTGCGGTTGGCATCCAGTGGCACTCGCTTCTCCAAATCTTTTCACTGTTGTAAATAATATATGTTTAAAAATAAATAATAATAAAATATAAAAGTTATTATATTATTTATGATAAAAATAGATAATAAATTAAACCTGAGTTTTTCCAAATATATTTTATTATTGTATAACATTTAAAACAATTTCATAAATCAATAATTTATTTTATATTATAAATTGGTATTTAATTCTTTTTTAGACTTCTTTTTAACTCGATTAAGTAAATTTTTGATAGAAACTAAAGGCAAATGATTTTCTTCTTTAAATAGTAACTCTTTGAAAGGCCAATGATTAAAAATAGAATCATCTTCATCATCCTCATCTATGATGTTTAAAGAGTCATGTTTCATTTGCTCAATAAGCTCGTTTGGTTTATAGTGTCCCTCTCCTAAATAAAGAGCCATAGCTCCAGCTACGTGGGGAGAGGCCATTGATGTCCCCGTAGTGACCCTAAACTGGCCCTCTTTCCAGGTACTTAAAATATCAACACCTGGTGCGAATAAATCTACACATTCACCGTAATTACTAAATCTGGCTACTTTATCTTCCCTGGTTGATGCTCCTACTGTCATAACATCTCTCGAAGATCCTGGCGAATATTCGCATGCATCTTCGTGATCATTTCCAGCAGCAACTGCAAAATGGATTCCCAAATCCTTTGCATATTGAATAGCGAAGTCAAGTGCTCTGCTTTGTATCCCCCCTACACTCATATTAACGATGCTCTTTGGTTTAATTTCTTCGATTTCCAAATATTCTGATAGCAATTTCATAAAATGAGAATTTTTTCTTTTAACTTTTCCATCTTTTTTCTCAGATTCTGAATAGATATTTTTCATTTTATGTTTTTTTGAGTTTAAAAACCATTCTTTAAGAGAATTGTTCATAACATTTGTTCTTCTGCTATGATCTCGAATAACATAATCTAATCCTAAAATTACACGGGATATTAGACCTTGTCCATCTTTATCTAACGATTTTACTGCTATAATTTGAGATTTTTTAGAAATTCCAGTGGTTTTTCCGGCTATAACCCCTGCACAATGCGTCCCATGTCCGTTTTCGTCGGTATCAGGAGAATCTTCCACTAGATTTACACCCCATTTGGCTCTTCCTTCAAATTCTGGATGTGACACATCAACACCCGTATCTATAACATAGACATTAACATTTTGGCCAGCACTTTTTGGATATTCAAAAATATCATTGCCATTATATTTTTTTCCAGAACTTATTCTGCTTAGTCCCCAGGTAGCATTGTGTTGAATACCGATTCCCATATATTCTTCTTCAACCGGTGTAGTCATTTCTAAATAATACGAAATGAATGGTATTTCATCATATACTTTAAACTCATTTTGTATGGAAATACTTGTATCTTTTTCAACAATGGCTACAGATGGATCTTCTTCGAACATCTTTGTTGTTTTTCTTGTAAATTTACCAATATAACCATTAGTAAATCGTTTTGTGACTTTGTCATCTTTTGTAAGTAAGCTTGCTATTCTTGTATAATTAGCAGCATATATCTTTTGCTCCATATCAGCATCTTCTTTTACATTATCTGGTCTTCGAAATATAACTATATATTGGTTAGTTTCTTGTGATTTATGATAAGATAAGATATTGGCTATGAACAGTAATAACATGTTTATTATTATTTGTCGTATTAAATAAATGTTTTCAAACAAAATCACAGATTTGTTTTATATTTGGTCTTAAACAAAAGAAATATATCAAAGTATAAATCTTATTATAAAATAACACTAATTGCTATAAGAAATAAAATATTATTTATATCAACATTACACAAAATACAATATAATAATTTTAATATTAGATATATATCAGATGATTTTTATATGTTTTGCAAAAATAAATCTTATAATCTTAATTTGTAAATACTATTGCAAATTTGTATTTAATTATTAACTTAAATAATTGCAGTTACGCAATAAAAAAAATAAAATTTGATTTATCAAATTCTGAAAAATACATTTTATGGCCATTTTCTATAAGGAACGATAAGAATTATTCATCATTAATAAATAAACATCAATATATTTATAAATAAATGTTTAAACGGATAGAACAGTAACATTGAGTCTGCATATATAAATAATAGAATGCTATACTATACATTTAAATCTCTGTCCTTATATTTTTATACAAATTTTCGACTTTATTATAAAATAAGTGCAATATCTTTAAACATATTGATTCTGATTGTATATAACTCGTGCTTCTTTCTTAATACACCATTAAAACTCAATAATATGATTCTATATCATTTAGGAATATGTATCATATATTACTTGATTTTGAATTGAATAAGATCTGTTCGTTTTCTATTTATATAATAAAATATATAAAATAATATCGAAGTTTCATAGATTATTTTCTATTTTTCTTCTAAACTTGTATAACATAAAATATAACCCATTATAGGTTTTATTAAATTCAGAAAGTAATGCTAAGTAAAATTGTATGTTTATTATATTTTCAACCCTGATCTTTAGCATATGCATACACTTTTCTTATATGAGATTAACTATATTATATAGTCTTTGCTATAATATTTGATGGATTCATCTAATAAAAAATTATATTTTATTATTATACCTTTTGTCCGAAATGACGTTAAACTAGGACGAAAGTTTACTAGTAGTTTTGGGTGTCCCAAGCTGCTGAACAATTACAAACTTGGAATTCAAGTCCAAAACTGTCTATCCATGTGTGTGTGTTTAGTAGATGGCAACTTACCAATTTTCATCATTCCTCCTCAGAGGTAGGAGTTTTAGAGGTTTGTTTGAGAGCAATCAAGTTTCACACATATATGGCATTTGGTTGATGCACCCATTACCAAATTGACAACTCACGATAATATCCTGAGCTCTATTTAGAGCAAAAGAGGCGCATCTGGAGAAACAATAAGTATAGAAATATAAAAACAGGCCCCGCGCCTAGATTAAGCCAAGGCAACACGCAGACGTTCCGCTTATATTGGAATGTCTGCAGTAGGATGACTCTGAGTACATCACCTGCACGGCTTTATATGAACACTTACGAGTGACACTAGGATGATAAAAGTGCCATGATTTGATGCCAAAAGTACCGGGCTACAAGTACCCTGTTTTGCTTGCAAGGTCGATCCTGCTTTGATGGACGGTATAAGTACCTAAGGGGAAATATTGTCTTGATTGAGACAGTTGCTGCACTGGGTCAAGTATTTCACAGACTATTCCATATATAAAAAGAGCCTCTAGAGTATAACCAAGGAATCATAAATAGTGAAATAGCTTATTAAAATTCATTATTCTTTTTTATTTAAGGGTTAATGCTATGCTATTCATTGTCTTTCTTTTTTATGGCCTGCGGTTGGCATCCCGTGGCACTTGCTTTTCCAAATCTTTTCACAGCCTCTTCTACTCGATCTCTTACGTCAATGCCATCCTCAATGCTTCTTCTGTACTAAAGTGATATGGTAGCTTATTAAAATAAATGTTATTTTATTTTACTAAAATACCATACAATAATCTAGGCTGGTATCATGACATACTATAGATTGCAATTGTAAATAAATTTCATTCTCACAATAACAATCAAACCCGATAATATGAATACTAAAACAATTATTATATTATTGCTGTTTGAAATAATAATTTCACATGCCTTTAAAAAATTTTTACGTAAAAACCTATATTTTTATAAAAAGGAAATTCAATCTTATATAGAATTAATTATTAATTAATAAGACATTGTTTTATATATAAATAAAAGTTTGATAATGATAAAATTAAAAAAAAGGTTTAAAAGAATCTACTAAAAATGATTAAAATAAAATTTTTATTTTATCTGATTTCTGTTAATTAAGAAATTCATTTACATATCTAACCAAAATATTCAATTTCTATAAAAAAAATTTCTGCATAGTTATTCATAGCGAAATATTAAAGATATTATAATATATGAAAAAATTAGAATAATAATTTTATAACTAGAGTACACATCTTGTCCCAAATGATAATTGTTATTAAATAATTTCAAGTTTGATGTATACATGTTAAGCCTTTGTAATTTGGAAGATGTGTGTGATATAAAGTAATACAATTGAAGGTGAAAAAAAGAATGCTTGCGTAAAATCATCAAAATACCGTAAGAAAAGTACAAGATACTAAGAAATAAGTTTTGTTTAGTATAGCTTTTGATAAAAAACATGGCCATAACTTTATAGCAGCATGACTTTATATAAAGAAATCTCTTTGCCATATGAGATTTACATCTTTTATAGCATGAAATATTAAACTTTTTAACTGAGTGCACATATTTATTGATAATACTACTTTTGGTAGAAGATAGAATCAAAAGCAGAAATTAATATTATTAAAAATATACAAATAATGTTATTACAAACCTAAATATCAAAATAAGACAGTTTACTGTAGATATATGCATACTATTACATCAATTATTCTTATACATTAATTATATATGTTCTTTTCCGCAAGAACAATATTTTAAAGAATATGATGAATGAGTCTAAAAATTTTATTAGATACATAAATCTATAACAAACTTTAAAAAGTTGACTACGAATGAAGAGTAATGAAATAAAATAAAAAATAGATAATAATATATGAAAATAAGTTTTTCTTCATTTTAAAAGATAGAACGGGGAAACAGGAAAGAGTTTCGGTCGAGCAAGCTAAGCATGAAATAATAATAAAGACACAAAGATTTTATATAACAAGAATAACCGCTAATAAATTATTTAAGTCTTTCAACAAAAACACGATATTTTTCAGAAATCATGATATTATACGGCAAAGGTTTGAATCGACTATTTTATATAAAAAATGGACGATCATTATAAAGCACATCATTTATTTAAAACTAAGCTATAAAGAAAGTTTATATCTCATTAGTATTGACTTGAATAAGAGGAATAGACTAAAAATAGAAAGCAAAATGCAATATTCTATAGCTCCTATATCAACTTAATATATATAAAGGTATATCAACTAGAAAAATAGTAATTGCCAAAGTATAAGAAACAACAAAACATACATAGCACTTATGAAAACTAATCTCGAGTTTAAGTATTGTATGATAAATTTTTTAAAAAGTGTTAAAAGCTCTAGAAAAAAAATTATACAGTAGTATTAAAAAGAAAACTTATCATAAAAAACTTTATAAATATAAAAACTTCAACTTTATCACATAATATTCAGTTAATCATAGAAATGGTAACCTATAAACAGTGTAGACATTTTTTAATTTACAAATAAAACTTTTTATAAAATGGATCTTATTTTAGCAGCATTGTAGTAAAGACCAAACGTTGGTTATTTATTATTAATTAAATGAGATAAGATGTTTGTTTATGATTATACTCTAAAAGATATAATGAAGTAATAATATGCTTTTATTTACTTATTTAAATTAATGTGTTTTTAAAAAATCATAAATGATCCACTATCAGTTCCGTGCAGGATGAAAATCTATTTACAGAAATTAAAGTATAGACGCAAATTAAAACAGAAATGAAGATGAATTAATACGCCATATATTTATTTACGACAATATAAAGCAAGAAATTGTATTCATAAAAATTAATATTACAAATTTGAAAAAACGGCAAAATGCAGTATCTTGGCTAATATAAGGAAAATAATATATAAGTAAAAAAACGACATATATCTTTATTTTGTAACATAATATGATGTATTAATTGATTTTTAATAAATAACATGAAATATTGTCTTACAATAGATGTATTTAGATCTCAAATATTGAAGGAAATTATATAAACACTTATATAGAAAAATACTGAGAAATGAAAATATGATAAACGGAGAAAAAGTGTCTGGCAAGAAGTAAAATGTATAATAATATTCGTTCAATCGTTATAAATTTTGAGACAAGAATAATTTAATATAATTAGCTATCAGATAAACTCCATTATAATTATTGTTAAATTATAATCTAAGAAATTATAAAATTAAATTGAGATTTCTAAATGCACTTATTATTAATTAATACAAGTATCCTCAAAATATTTATTTACATTCACATCTTATTACACAAATCTCCATACAACCACGCCGATAACGATAGCAACAGCTACACATCCTGAAATCGTAGCAACTATTTGTACTGTTGACCATCCATCATCCTCTTCCTTTTTGGAAGTTTTTGTTGCAGGCTTTTTTGTCTGATTTTTAATGTTTTTGACTTCCTTCTTATCATTTGTCTTTTTTACTGGTGCTATCTTTTCTTCCTTAATTGCTATATCTGCAACCACGTCATCCTCATTTAAAGATGAAAGCAAGTCTCTAACTTCTTGAGAACTATTGTTCAAATAATATTTGAATGCATCTTCATCATAAAAAGCAAAGCTATTATAAACATCGCCATATTGATCAGATGGTTTTAACTTGCAGCAGTAATATTTAAAATATACACCGACTATCAGCCTTAATAGTTCGATGTCATTTTTCTTTCTACATACATTTATCATGTTTCTGAAAAGTTCATCGTTGCAAATTGATTTTTTCTCATTAAATATTATTTGAGAAATTATAGAAAATCGGATAAAACTACTAATTGTTTGTTCTTGCCATGTTGTGGATGGTCTTGGTATGCAAGAGGGGATAGTGTTATTTTGTACAGAGCATTTGTTATTGCAGCATGCATCAATATTGACGTCGCATTTTGGTAAGTCGCGTTTTATTTCATCGCAGACACTAGTGCAATCCATGGCGCAAAATTTTCTTCTGATTGCATTTGATCGAATTATTCGCTCCATTAAATCAATTTTCTTTTCAAAAAGACGACTGCATGTTGCCTGACAAGTTGAAAATAAATACTCTAAAAATGCTATCAATGAATTTGGATATAAACCACCAGTTGATACTTCCTTTTTCACATTTATTTGAATGGTATATGTAAGAATTTGAGATGACAATGTGTAATCTTTTTTCGTAAATGCCGTCGTTAAAAATATTCGATAGTTATATGTAACAGCAGACCTCTCATCAATTTCTTCATATGACGGAGCTGTGTTTCCAAGGATCAAATGGTTTGCAGAAAGATTGCTTATTGTCTTTATGGGATGTAATGGCGCTGACTGCGTTCCATACAAATAATTCAGTCGGAATGACGTATCTTCTATAATTTTAATGCATATCGGACCTGTTGCTGATGATGGTAAAGATATTTTTAGAAAATCTGTTTTGTAGGTCGGAGTCACCTTACTTAAAACGATATTTATATTTTTAGAAGCTTTAATTCTAAACCTCATGGAAATATCAGTGTTCTCAAGTGGATATAAATTTATATATGAGTTAGGAGGATACACTGTTTTTCCACCTATAAGATAGAAAAAATTTCCATCCACAATCTTGTTTAATTCGGAAGAATGGAAGTCTGAAATAGTACCACCCTCATAATATTCTAACCTAAATGGCACAGAAGATTTTCCGCAAATTGTATTCGATTCTGCTTGTGACTTATCTTCACGAAACATTCTTTGTATGTCATTATATAGATTGCCACACATACACCATGAAATAAATGTAGTAATAAACAGGCTATTAGTTAATCTCATATGGGGTTTGAAACTTTTCTCTTTATATACTTTTAGAATGATAAATTATTGCAATTAATCAAATGTTATTTCATAATTAATTAATAAATTTCTGAATAAATTTTTATTATATGGTGTAATAAAATTTCAGATTTCCATTTATGGAAAATTATGATGATTTAATATAGCTAATTGATCAAATTGACATTGTAAACAATGATTATATTTTTAATATTAAAAAACAAAAAAAAATCAAATAAAAGTATATTCACTAATATAAATAAATATTATCATTTAATCAAGGGAGGATATATATTGAATCTATTTCTGCTATAGATAAAATATCAATAACATTTAAGCTTATGTAGCTTTATTATACGAATAAAAAATATTATCATTTTTACTTTTGGTAAAACTATACTACGTCGAGTAGCCACAACAATTCTTTTTGCTTTCTTGAACAACAAGTATTTATCTATAACTATTTGCGTATCATTTTTAATAAAATTTATAATATTCTTCAATATACAAAATTTTAAGGTATTTTTTGTATTGACTAATATTGACAATTGTTTAAAATATATATAAAAGATATCTTTAAACCAAGCACAAAAAACATATAGTCAAGCTAAAGTGCGAAGTCTGCAATATAGTAAATAAAGAATTTTCTAATAAGGAAAATTTTTGATATTATTTTTTATTATAATATCTCGAAATTGTTAACAAAAATATCACATTTTGTTATTTGGTTTGTTTCAATTTACTAATATGCTTTTATTAACTATACAATATAATTAATACAAATTTCTGCATTTTTATATCAAAATATCAATTTTATATTTTTAAATTTCATATCTGTTTTAATCTGCATGTCTAATCAAAGTTGATTACCATATTTCTTTGTACAAAATTACGCTAAAAATTTTGTACTTCTTAAACTCTCTAGTAATTTACTATTAGAAAATAAAAACATAAAAAGCTTAATTATGTTTAGCGTGTATTTGTACTCGAAAATAATAATGTATTTAGCTTGTAAATATTCAATTTTTGTTATCATTTCTGCAATGTTGCAACAATGAAATTGATCTTTTAAAAAAATTCAATATTTGATAGTAAGTAATTAACAAAGTGATTTATTAAATACATAAATGCAATATAATTTTGCGTATTCTATTCTTATTAGGATTTTTAATTAGAAATTCGTGCGATATTATCAAAAATTTTAATAATTTACTATGCCTTTTCTTATCAATTTAATAATTCATTGTGAATATTAGTCTAATAAAGTAAAAATAATTTGATATACTCTTCTACTTGTATTCAGTTATATTGTTATCTCCGACATATTATACTTTTTCTTCTATTCATCCCATCTTAATTCTTCGTATATACTAAAACGATGTATTAGCATATAAATGGTGTATGTATTTACTACAATGTTATAATTATATTGCATTTTTTCTATATTTATTTTTGTATAAAAAATAAATTTTCGCTTAATTTTTTCATTTCTTAAATTGTTTTCGATTAGTATCATGTATAAAAATTATATTCGTAAGAATAATTACTGTCTATTATTTTTATACTATCTAATATTACATTTTTATAAGAAAAACAAATAAATTAAAAAGGCAATTATATTATTTATTTTTAATTATTGTATATTTCAATGTTTTTAATTTAATATATGATTATAAAGTAATACCTTTTTCTTTTCTTCTATGCGTAGCAAGCGCATATCAGCATTGCCATTTCCAATTCTGTGATTGCTTTTCAACCATGTTGTTTAATTCCTCTCTATTTCAATACTTTATTTACACGAAAAATTGTTTCTTATTTATGTTATTACGGTGGATTGCATATATGCCTATATCGTCAATTTGATGTTAAACATTTTTAAATGAATTCTGTAGCACTCCATTACTATACTATACTATCCTATCTTATAACATAAGGTCCGATTTTAGTCATTAAATTATAAATTACGATCAATATTATATAGATTACGATATTTCATCTTCTTCATCTCAACTATTTGTAAATTGTCTTGGCTTGTTATGTCAACCTAAATTAAAATTCATCTATCTTACTTTTTATCTTTAATAAATATATCTGGCTGATTATGTTTGAATAAAATAACAGTTGTTATTCTGTCGTCTAAGGTATTTCAGCTATTTTATTTGCAACGGCAACAATCTCTCCTACTGATTGAAATCGCATGTATTAATCATAGATATTTTTTAATAATATATTACTTATTAAAATGAAACGTTCTATAAATTAAATATTGCATAGTTTAATACGGAGTAACTGTAAACATTTAGAATATAATTCTCCGTCTAATATATTATTTTCCAAAAAGGATATCTGTAAATGGAAAATAGAGAATAAAATTAGATACTATTATTATCCTAATATCAAGTTCAATTAAAATTCTAATATTACGATTATTCATATAAATTTCAATCACGTATTTTAATCGCGATATTTGTATGCCGATATAAATAATTGATTCAACGTGTATTTTTATACTATAATGTCATTATTACAATTTTATATGTCTTTTTTATCTGAATATACTTAAAAATAACTTCATAAGCATTGATTTGAAATTTAATGTTTTAAATATATAATATATCCGTAAATCAGCAACTCTTTACTTATCAATCTCTGCGATTTACCACAAAAACTTTATGAAGCATTATAGTCAGCTCGCAATGTACAAAATATACAAATTAATAGATAACAATAATTTAAAAGATCAAATATAAAAATACAAACTATGCCTTTTAAAACGTGAACGATTTTTTATTATATAGTCATTGAATTTTTAAAATAGTAAAAATATATTTATTTCAGAATATTTTCTACCAGTAAATAAATACTGCTTTAAAAAACAAAAAAATTATGATTTTACTCAATCTAGAAGGGCATGGAAAATGAAAGAGCCGGAATTCGGTTAATAAGGACTCATATCTTAGTAAAAAATAATAGACCAGATATATTTATTTACGATAAGAAGGAAAATGAAATTATATTAGTTTAAGTCAGTATAACGAACCAAGATGATCTCTAAATTATTGAAGCAGAGAAGAAGAGGAAATACTAACTGTTGCGAATGAATTAGGCTTGTTATACAAAGCAAAAACTGAAATAATACCTTATGTTATGACATGGGACGGCGTAGTAACTAAGTATCACAGAAATTATCTTGAAGAATTAAATATAACCTTTACGATAGAGGCATACATCCAATCGACGGTATCGAAGAAGAGACTTGAAACCATTTCACTCGAGTACAAAAAAAAAACATTGAAGATGGCATTGACATAAGAGATTAAGTAGAAGAAGTCGTGAAAAGATTCGGAGAAGTGAGCGCCACTGGATGCCAATTGCAGGCCATCGAAAAGAAAGACAAAGAATGACACAACAACCCTTGAAATAAATGTTATGATATAATATATTTTTATACAACACAAATTGTCCGAAATGACGTTAAACTAGGACGAGAATTGACTAGTAGTTTTGGGTGTCAGAAGCTGCTGGACAAGTATAAACTTGGAATTCGAGTCCAAAACTGTCTATCCATATGTGTGTGTTTTGTAGATGGCCAACTTACCAATTTTCTTCATTCCTCCTCAGAGGTGGGAGTTTTAGAGGTTTGTTTAAAAGCCATCAAGCTTCACTCATATATGGCATTTGGTTAATGCACCCATTACCAAATTGACAACTCACGAAAATATCCTGAGCTCTTTCTAGAGCAAAGGAGGCGCATCTGGAAAAACAATGAATATAGAAATATAAAAACAGACTCCGCGCCTAGATTAAGCCAAGGCAACACGCAGACGTTCCGCTTATATTGGAATGTCTGCAGTAGTGTGACTCTGAGTACATTACCCGTACGGCTTTATATGAACGCTTACGAGTGACACTAAGATGATAAAAGTGCCTTGATTTGATGCCAAAAGTACCGGGATACAGGTACCCTGCCTTGCTTGCAAGGTCGATCCGGCTCCGATAGACGGTATAGGCTTCGACTAACAGCGGTATGAGTACCTAAGGGGAAAAGATTGTCTCATTTGAGGTGCTGCACTGGGTCAAGAACCTCACAGATTATTCCATATATAAAAAGAGCCTCTAGAGTATAGCCAAGGAATCATAAATCGTGAAGGATTTCGTTTAAATAAAGGAAATATATACAACACAAATATATTTTTATATGAAACAAGATAAAATAGAAACACCCTTAGTCACTTATATCGCATATTTTGATTAAAGAGCTATAAATTATGATTGATTAATTATATTACTATTTTAAATATGCTGAGCAAGAGCAATATTATATATAATAATTTGAAATATATAATTAAGTCACCTACAATGTTTGATTTAAATTCAATATAATGGCAAATATTACGTCAATAATTATGTAATGTTTAAATAGAATAATTAAAAAAGAATAATGTTAGTGTGTTCATAAAAATATTCAATTATAATTAAAATAAAAAATACACATTAATTGAATTTTAAATATATTTATTTTGTATATCAAGAAGCTCTATTGAAATTAATTCCTCATATAATTTAATATTTAAAATGCTTCACATTACTGAGTTGTATTTTTTCTATATATTATATTATGATGCAAATACAATTATATTTTTAATTAGACAAAAAGTTGATATTTTATCACTGGCTATTATTTACAACATAACATTAATACGGTTTTATTCAAGTGTAATATTTTCAAATAAATCATTTCTTATTTGATTTCTCAGATCCCGATTAACTTCTATAAAATATTTTCTTTCGAAACTCCCCAATTCTTCTAATGTAAGTAATGATACACCCACATCCTCGGGTTCATATTTTCCATCTCCAAAATAATTTATTTTATTAACTCTATCATCGCCATGAATCTCATCTAAAATTTCTAGTCTGCTGATCATTTTATCGGGTTCAATTCCTATTGACCGACATAATTTTATAAATATAAAATGGACATGTCTTATTTCAAAATTAAATCTTAAAATATCAATAATCATGCTCTCGCATTTCACAAAACTTTCGGTATAATCCTCCGGCTTTGTATTTTTTATTCCTGTTGCTGCTTTAACTAATGTTTCCATTTTAACATGAATCTCCTCTGTCTTGGATGCTACATATATAGTAATAAAAGATATATCATTGTAATTCTCTCTTTGAAATAATTTAGGATAAACATATTGATACATTATCTGGGATGATAATTTTGCTCTTAATGGAAGCTCTAGTATAGAAGCCATTTTTATTATGTTTCTGTTTCCTTCATATAAATCATTTTTTAGTGTATCAGCCATTCTTAATAGGGTACAATTATTATAAAAATTTATGAGTTGCTATTTTATTTAAAGACTAAATTATTATCGTTCTTTTATTTAGCATTAAGAGTATATTCTATCGAATAAGTTTCACTCGTCTTTCTCACCTTTTTTGATGATTAGTTTTGATATGCTTCATTTATGATTTTTTTGCGATATACAAAGAAGATGGTTTTTAAGGTGTTATTTAATATTCACTCTAAATATATGATTTAATTCTAGTGAATATTCCTATTTGTTCCAAGTAATTTTGGTGGTATTCCGTTACCATACCACTCTATTCAATTATAATATGTTTCTTGTTTATATATAGTATTCCTATCTTATTAGCTAAAATGTTATATTTTCTTACTTTTTTTAGTTTAATTATTCAAAATGACTTATTATTTTTACTTCATTCAATTTAATTTCTTATTTTATGAGTTGTGTATTATCTTTTTTTATTTATAAATAACTATTATATTTTACAATATCGACTTGTTCTATAAATTTATGAGACTATTTATAATAATGTAAAATCATTATATTTGATTCAAAAGAGCAGTGATGTAACAACTTTTATGGCTTTTCTTTTCTTTTACTTGCGAAAGCAAAAATCTTCGCTCTATTTCAATAAACTATAACTTTCTTCTCTATTTATTCATTGTTTTTATGTCT
Organism: Astathelohania contejeani; assembly: GCA_014805555.1. Lineage (NCBI taxonomy): Eukaryota > Fungi > Microsporidia > Astathelohaniidae > Astathelohania > Astathelohania contejeani. The sequence continues at coordinate 10,824 of SBIQ01000031.1, read as the reverse complement.
TTTTCAATATACATCGTAAATTCAATCGATACGTTTTCAAATGTTTTTTCTATACGATTATATGTATATGTCCCTGTTAAGTAATTTATAACTAATTTCATTAAAAAAATTCTGTAATGTTTTAATATTATCTTATTCTATGTTATAAATTAAAGAGACTATTTTGATAAACAAAGATTTCATTTATTTAAAGGGTTAATGTTGTGTTATTCTTTGTCTTTCTTTTCGATGGCCTACGGTTGGCATCCAGTGGCACTTGCTTCTTCTACTCGATCTCTTACGTCTATATCATTCTCAATGTATATTCAAGTGATATGCTTTCGAGCGTTTTCTTCAGTACCGTCGAGGATGTATGCCTCTTTGATATCAAAATATAATTAATATGGTATAATAACATAATTTATTTTTTATGTTTCAATTAGTTGAAAATTTCTGTTTTCAGATGTATTTATTTAGATAAAAGTGTATTTATTTAAATATGAAGTGATGTTTTATCTTTTCTTCTATACATTTTAAGAATTATTCAGTATTTATATTGCAAAGATTTTTAACCTTTTTTACTCTAGTATTTAATTTTATTCCATCCACAATACTTCCTTAAATAATAAGGAAAACGGCCTTTAAGATATTTTTTAATATGATAAATAAATGTATACCTCTATGGTTGGTGTAGTGTTGACCTCTTATAAATTAAACTTGCGTAAATTTCGCGTCGTATATTATGTTATAGCATAAGTATCATTATAGTTTTTTAATTTATAAAGCAAATCTATATTATTGGTCAAAAAGTCATATTTTCTTTTTTATTTTATCATAAATTGCTGGAGACGGTCTTGGTTAGTTATGCCAACTTCAACTAAATTTTTTTCTTTGATGGTTACGTAAATAAATATATCAGATCGAATATGCTTGAATAAAATATCTACACTTATTCTGGTATAAAAACGTAGACGTATTTCAGCTTTATAATTTTTGCAATTTTTTGAACTGAAGGCGATAGCGATGTTTTAGACTCTTTAAATTAGTACTTATTTAGTAATAAAGGATGTAGGAAAATAAGAACCGTGTCGTATATACTAACATATAGCTCATAATCAAGTATTTATACTCGGCAGCTCAGTTATTGATATATTTATTAGCTTTACCGCAATAATAGTGTAGCCAAACGTTTTCGCTCCAAAAGATTTTTGTATCTTGAATGTAGTGATAACTTACTTCGGCAAATATGAATCATTTCTGTGTTTCATCCAAATATAGAAGTCGTTTAGACTTTAATTTGAATGGTCGCTATATAACTTTTTATTTATGCCATTACATAGTAGTTAACACAGTGTGTATTCGAGGCATTTTAGTTAAATATATTTAATTTAATGTATGATCTTAAGATAATTTTAAATTTCATATAAGTGTGTTTTGTTTGCATAACCTAACATATGTCTATGGTGTATATTATAGTTGCACTAATGGGCAAAAGGAGTAAAATTTCTTATTTAAAAAGAAATTATATTTTGTATAGTCAGGTAATAATAACCTGAACGAAACGAAATGCAATTTATTATTAAGTTTTATAAAACATTATTAAAAATTACTAATATAAACAACTCAATTCATGAAGATAATTGTTTTGTCTTGTAATATTTTTTAATTGCTTTTTTTTCAAGGTAACATTTCCGTATTTTATCTGCGTATCCTTAGATTTGTAGAGCAAAAATCATTTCTCAAATTTTGTACTTTTCAAATATAAAATTATATTTACGTATATAAGATATGGCCTTGCTAGAGAGCTAGTCATGATTTTATTTTAATTGTATACCGGCAAATAATTATTATCGAATTGAAATAGAAAAATTATGAGAATACAATCTGTTACTTAAAAAGTTAATTGAAATATCTAACTGTAAATCGTATGTAATACCAATTGTTACTATCTCAAATGTCAATATTTAAAAAATTATTTTACGTAACGTGAAATAAATAGATTTATTGAAACGTATATCCAATTTATAAAAGATCCTTTTTAAGTATAATTTTTAATATATCAAACAACGAGCGTGACTTTAATAGGATTTTTACAAGAAATAAGAGTGGTAAAGTCGATAAAGTTTAATATTAAATATAAGATTTACTTTCATTAAACACGGTTTTAATTATAATCTAATTATTTGCATGCTTCGGTTTATCATTCTGTTATAATTGTTTTTAATTATTATTGATAATGATATAGTATTTTTCTTATCTTTATAATTATAGAATTTCAATTTATTTGCAAGCCTCTATTTTTTGTAATATTTTTTTGATTTATTAGTTTCATATTTTTTTTTGTGATTTCTATTAATAACGAATACGAATATATTTTTAAAATTTTTTATTTATTTACATATAAAACCCGCTTTATTTAAACAAAATTTTTCACGATTTAATATTCCTTGGCTATACTTTGAAGGCTCTTTTTATATATAGAATAATCTGTGAGGTTCTTGACCTAGTGCAGCAACTGTTTCAATTGAAACAATCTTTTCCCCTTAGGTACTCATAACGCTGTTGGTCGAAGCCCATATCGTCTATCGGAGTCAGGGCACCTTTATCATCTTAGTGTCACTCGTAAGCGTCTATATGGTGCGGTGCAGCCAACTTACCCGAATTCACCTTACTGCAGACATTCCAATATAAGTAAAACGTCTGCTTGTTGCCTTGGTTTGATTTAGGCGCGGGTCCGTTTTTATATTTTCGTATTCATTATTTTTCCAGATGCGCCTCCTTTGCTCTATATATAGTTCAGGATCGTGAGTTGTCGATTTGGTAATGGGAGGATTAATTAAATGCCAATATGTGCGAAACTTTATGGCTTTTAGCTAACCACTAAAACTCTCACTTCTGAAGAGAAATGAAGAAAATTGGAAAGTTGGCCATCTAAAAAGCAGCTTTTGATACCCCAAAATTACTAGTAAATTCTCGTCCTAGATTGACTTCATTTCAAATTAGGGACTAACTATTATTAAAAAGTATTATATTTACTAAATGCGGTTTACCGAGCCAATTTAGTGAAAGAATCGGTGTTCATGATATATTGCGTATTTTGTAAAAAAAAATAAGCTGGTTAGTAGTTATAAGATTTTTAAATTTGTACCAACTATAAAATATATATCATAAATCTGCCATATTAAAAAAGAACATGAAAAGTATTACACTATGGTGTATAAGATATCAAAAATAGTGTGAAAATAAACAGTATTATTAAAACTGCAGAGGATAGATATATTTATAATGCTAATAGATGTTAACATATATAAAAAATGGAATAAAAAGATAGAAGAGAAAGTATCTTGAATTTAAATAAAGAGATTATTTTAATATACAAATTTATATTAAAAAATAACATTGTTTTAACAGGTGTAGAATATTAAATACTAATATGTATTAGATTAGCTATAGTCATATAAGTTATCACATATAACATTAAATATCATTGAAAGGATTAAAAATAATTAAACTTACATCAAAATATAGGTTTATATAAATCTTAACAACAAAAGACAATTTTGTAAACATCTGCCTTGAATGATTCAGAGACACTATAAATAAATATGGTGAAAGAATTATCATACAACAAAAAGTGGGAATATAGGTGAAGTGCTTAGATAGAAAATACTCCTATGGTTGAAACAAAATAGAAATATGACTAGAGTAATTAGATTAAAAAATGATTTATTTATTATTATATTTTCTTTCCAACCACACATTTAACTTGGTTGTTAATATTCCTTTTTTCTATTACTTCTTCATATTTATTCTATATCTCGTGTTTTTCGTTAATCTTTTGTTAACATATTTAATCCAATGTTTTTCAAAAATAAGAACCATATTCATTAAGTTTTTATATTTTCCTGAATATAATATTACCGTTTCATTCTAAGATATTGTATAAAATGTTATGTTGATTTTTGGCAGTATATTAAACACTTTTTATAGACGAAAACGATGTTTGTTCTCATTTTTCAATATAAAAAATAATCTTCATAAACTGATACCTTTTCACAATTATATTATATATCTTTTTATTGTGAATATATTGACTCTTTGTTTTTAATTAAGAATGTCTTTTCTATTGCAGTATCAATCCTATTTTTAATAAATTAATTTCCATATTTTAATGTGTTTAATTATTTTTTGAATTATACGAATTCAAGTCAATAATCATACAACTAATTAAAAATCAAATATAACGAATGCTGTAAGTTCATTTATTGTAAGCCAGAAAACTTTAAAAATCCTTAAAAAGTTTATTAAATTTGCATATAAATTAAAATATGATAAAAAGACTTTTTAGTTTAATTGTAATATACAATTTTATATAAATTTACATATGAATTCAATATCTTTTCCTATCTTTAACAAGAAACTTAAATCCCTTCTTAGTTCTCCATCAACAAACACATCCAAATTATTCTTAATTTCCAATTTTTTATCTTCTACTTTTTCTTGAATAGAAACTTGTTCAGGTTTCATATCTGCTCTTAAATTATAAAACAATTCGTTACCCTTAATTACATTTTCTAATTCCCTGTTAACTATAATTTTTTTCTCATTACATAGCAACACCTTATCACTATCCATTAATATTTCCTCCCTGTGTGTAAATATATTGTAAAATATGTTTCCTTCCCGTACTACATCTTTAAACAAATGTGGCGAATCTGAATATTCGACACATGTACAATAATGTAAACCATGCTTTGTCTTCAATATACCTTTACATTGGCTATTCCCCTTCTGTTCCTCATCAAAACTCCGAAAATACCTTAAAAAATTATAAAATAATAAATAATCTTTTTTTATAAGCACGGTATTGAAATAATATTTTACATATTTAAAATTTACATTCCAATAATCAGTAGTGAATGATATTCCTGTTACCATCTGATCACAAATATCAATTACGAAATTGTGTCCACATATTGTTATTAAAGGCTCATCCGGTTCTGCAAATAGCTGTAGAGAAAGTGCAGATGTAATTGGTTCTATTAAAGGAAGAAAAGGTTGATTAGGAAATCTAAGAATTTTGAGTAAATGATTTTGCGGGGTAGAATTCATATTATAGGGGGTGTAGATAACTGCCTATTTTAATAAAAGTGAGCACGTATTCAATGATCTTAAATTTTTCAGCATAGTTGAAAGATTAAGTTAGTAACATGATCGTGGATTTATTTACAAAAATTAGCTGTTACTAAATATGGCAGATGTGAATTTGGTAAAAATTATACTCATTGAGAAAAACGTATATTTTATCCTATTTCTCATTGTAAAAAGATATATATTGTATAAATAAAAACATATATTTATTTGCTTGAATAAAGAGTATATCACTTATAACTATCACCAACTATGCGGACGTGTGATGAAACTAATAATTTTAGTGTAACCAAATTACCCAAAACTAAACACAAAAAAGGTGCGTGATACTTCTGACGCAATAATGAGTAACATAATAAATAAAAGTTGTTCCAAATAAAAACTTATTTAAATTCTAAAATATTATATATTTAGTAAGCACCTAAAATTCCTTTTAAATAATTGATATCATTTTATTTTAAAAAGTTTTTATTAAAATAATATTTTATGTCTTATCTTATAACTTATCTCCTATATTATATTATCATATATCCAAATTTTATATTATTTTTTATTTCGTCTTTTATTATAATATTGGTTTATTATGTTTTAAAAGGACTGAAATGACGTTAAACTTGGATCAGAATTCACTGGTAGTTTTGAGTGTCAGAAGCTGCTGGACAAGTACAAACTTGGAATTCGAATCCAAAAGCTGTCTATCCATGTGTGTGTTTTTAGATGGCCTATTTTCCAATTTTCTTCATTCTTCCTTAGAGGTAGGAATTTTAGAAGTCAATTAAAAAGCCATCAAGTTTCACACATTTATTGGTTAATGTACCCATTACCAGATTGATAACTTAAGAAAATATCCTGAACTATATATAAAGCAAAGAAGGCGTTTTGAAAAAACAATGACTACGGTTATATAAAAACGGACCCGCGCCTAGATTAAACCAAGGCAACAAGCAGACGTTTTGCTTATATTTGAATGTCTGCAGTAAGGTGAATACGGGTAAGTTAGCTACACCGCACCATATAGACGCTTAAGAGTGACACTAAGATGATGCCCTATGCCAAAAGTATCGGGTTGCTGGTACCCTGCTTTGCTTTCAAGATCGATACGACTCCGATAGACGATATGGGCTTTGACCAATAGCTGTATGAGTACCTAAGGGTAAAAGATTGTTTTAATTGAAACAATTGCTGCACTGGCTCAAGCATTTTATTCCATATATAAAAAGAGACAATAGAGTATAGCCAAGGAATCATAAATTGTGAAATATTTCGATTAAATAAATTATATTAGTGTATATTAAAAAAAATTATAATAAAAATATGTTCAATTTAACCAAAACAACAATTTTTATTATAGTGCTTGCACATTTATACACCTTTCTTTTTATGAAAACTTGACTAAAAATATAGATTATCGTATATTATCACGACTAATGATATTTACTCAATGGATAAATAATTCTTACTATTATATATCTACTAATCCATTCAATTACATTTGGATCTGTTATTTGAAACTCGTTAAATTAGATATACAGTATAATAATATTGTATTTCATCAATATACTTATCTCAACAAAAAATGATGTGTTACCACACCCCATGACTTATCATATCGATTATTTGAATATTTTATTTACTATTTTTTTTAAATATGACTCCAACCAAGTCTCGAACTACCTTTTCATAGAAATGTTTTTAGACCATTAAACTAGAAACTTTAAAATTATATTTTAAGCTATCCTTAGGTTATATACAAATAAAATTTTAGGTTTAATCAAAACAAAGCATTAAATACAAAATTGTAAAATTATTTAACAAATGTTTTAATTCTTTATATTAACTTAACCTTTTATTATACTATCTGACACATCTTATATTACTTCTACCATCCTGAACATAAACCTGATATAATCTATCAGCATTGTCATACATACCATCTTTTAAGCTTACTACTAAGAATTGGCTATTCTTAAATTCCTTCCTTATAATTTCTCCTATTCCCTGTGTAAAGCTAAGATCCAATGCACTATCTACTTCATCGAAAATATAAAAGGGTGCTGGCCTATAAGTAAGCATACTAAATATAAGACTCAATGCTACCAATGATCTTTGACCTCCGCTCAGCTCATTTAATGAATCTTTCCAATTTCCGATTTTTACTTTCAGATCATAAATATTTTCATTAGGCCCTTCTTCTTTTACAATCTTAGCATCAGAATCCTTAATAAAAAATCGTAAAAAGTCTCCAATCTTCTGATTGAGATGTACAAATGCCTTTTCCATTTCAGTTTTGCTTAAATTATCTAATTTACTGATTGCATTATTTATACGAATTCTGTCTCTTTCCAATGTGGCAACCTTAACTTCCAAGTTTTTTATAGTTTCCTCATTTTTTTCAAGTAAATCAAAATTTTTGGGATCCATCGAAATTGATTGAATATTTTTGAATCTTTCCAACTCATTTTTGATTTCCTGCATTTCCTCCAATAATTCATTCTTTCTTTTACAGTCGTAATTAGAAAATTCTCTTAATTTATTATCCAACCATTCATTATTGATTTCCTTTTCTCCTATCTTATCTAAAATTCTGTTTATTTTTGTTTGAAGTTTTGCTATAACACTCATTAAATAGTTTTTTCTGGGAAGAAGCATAGCCTCATCTTTTTCATCCAATGTCCTCCTACTCTTATTAACCTCCTCTTCTCGAAGCATTTTTTCGCATCTATCTACAGCTTTTATAAGATGATCACGTTCGGTTTCACTAAAACTTGCTTCTAATTTCTTTATTTCTTCGACTATTTTTTCCATCTTTCTTTTTTTATTATCGTATTCGGCCTTTCTCCTTATTAATAAATTTATTTCTTTCCTAACACCATCTATTTCACTCTTTAAATAAGAATGATTATTCCTTTCACTAAACTCTTCTAATGTTTTTATTTTATTTTCTATTTTTCTTAATTCCTGAGATAATTTTTCTCTTTTTTCATTCTCGCTCAACATTTCCTTTAAGTTATACAATTCTGCTTCTTTATTACGATATTCCAACATTCTTTTCTCGGTTTCTACTATTTCCTGATGTAATTTTACCATTTCTTCTCTTCGGATTATTTCACTTTTATAATTTATTTTTCCGCCTGTAAGAGTACCTCTTGGATCGTAGACCACGCCTTCCAGCGTTACACAGGTCACACCAAACTTAAAGCATGCTTTATTAGCTATTTCTTTCTTTTCGAAGATAAAAAATCCATTAAAAATAAATTCCATGGCAGGTTGAACAAGTGGATCTTTAAATTCAATTACATTCATTGCATTGACCCCTCCCATCTCTACAACTTGCTTTATAATATTCATAGAATAATTCCTTGGCTTAATCTTATTTAAGGGTATAACATTAATTCGTTTAGAATTATCCTTAAAAAGATCAGAACCTACATTCTCATTTTCAACTATTATATATTTTCCCTTTGAACCGAGAACTGTCATTACTGCTTCTTTGTATTTAGAATTTGTTATAATAAAATTCTCCTCCACAGTCCCATATATACACCCTGATTTTGTTTTTATTATTTTATCATCATCCCACATAGAAATAGGATACTGATTTCTCATCCTCTCAAGTCTTCCTTTCATTTCTTCAATGTTTTTATTTTTTAATGATTCTATTTCCTGTATTTTTGTTTTTATCTCCGCGTTATTAAACCTACTAGCTTTAATAGACCCGAGTTGACTATTCAAATTTCCTTTTTTAATTTTTAAATCACTTAATTCTTTTATGCGATCCGATAAACTGGAAGCGTTGCTTTTAACACCCAAATCACACATTTCGAGTCTTTTAATTTCTTTCTCAAGCAGTCTTTCTTTCTCTTTTAGCTCATCCAAGCGCTCTTCCAATCCAACGTCTTCTTCGAACTCCTCTACTAAAGCTCGTGCTTCAGCTAATTCCTTATCACGCATTGCGATCCTCTCAAGCTTAAGCTTAGCTTCTTCCATTTCATTCCTAATTTTCACTTCATCAAATACATTTTTACTATCTACTCTTATCTTGTCTAATTTATTTGTAACTTTTCTTAGTTCTTCCTCTTGTTCCTGTATTTTAGAAAATAATTCCTTTAACTCACTCAACTTCTCTGCCATCTCAATACCGCATAGTTCAGTATTTATTTCTTTTATTCTCTTCTCATTTTGTTCTTTCCGTTCTTCTAAATTTCGTTTCTCGATATAAGCTTTTCGTTCTTCTTTCAATCTCCCAAAAAAAGGCGAAATTTGTCTGCGCAACGAGTCACTAGCTTCTCTAAGCTTACACTCCTTTCGAGCAAGTGTAGCCAACGCCTTCTCCTTCTCTTGCACATATGATCGTATGCCCGCTGTTTCCTCAATCAGTGATCCCAATTCTTTGCTTTTCATGCTTAAAATTTTTGTTATATGTCCTTGCATAATCACAAAATATGGAGAAGTTGATCCACGAGAAATACCCACGCTTGCCATAAGCTTGGAAACAGTAGCAGAAGAACAATTATGTCCATTGAGGGTGTATCGTGTCTTTCCATCATTTTCTATGCTACGAGTCAACTCAATAGTATCAAGATACGAATACCCAACAGGACTTCTCTGCTTATCCTTATTTGAGAAGATCAATGTAACACTTGCTTGTTTGCATTGATGGTTTATAAGTTCCTTCTGGTTAGTAGTTCTTAGTAGCTTTGGTGTATCCAATCCGAGTGCAAAGAGTATTGCATCAATGATATTGCTTTTTCCACTTCCATTCATGCCAGTGATAGCATTGAAAGAGTAACTAAGATTCGTGAGTTTTGTAGGGTGCTGATAGCATTTAAATCCATTAAAACGTATTTCTATTAGGTGCATCTGGGGGTAGAATAAAAGATTAAATATACAATATGATTCATAAAATTATTTTTAAAATTTCTCATATTTAAAATTATTCACGGGTATAAATAAAATATATTTTTGGTTTATGAATTAGCTGATTGAGGTTGACATATTTTTAGTGGCTATTTCAAATTCTTGGTAGAATAAAATATGATATTGAAGTGAAGATTAAATTAAATTAAATATGCTTATAAATGAGTTATTTAATATTTTCATGTGATAATACCAAAAATACCTGGGAATTTTCGAGAAGGATAGGAGCGATATAATAAGATGATGATTTGATTAATCCAGTTATTGAAGAGAGAAAATATGTTGAATAAACAAATTTATTTAAAAAAATTAATTAATATTCTGGTTTTTCTTTAATGATAATATTGGCTTATAACATTTAGAATTTTCTGACTTGTAACCGATTGATTATAATACTCGTCAAGTTATTGCTTTTATTTAATATCTTATTATAACAAAGAAAGATCATGTTTTTTGAACAAAGTTAGCACTCTGCTGATAATAAATGTTTTCTTTTAAATATTGCTTTTATGTGAAGATAACACTAAAAGCTGGTAATATAACAAGACACATCTTTTATTACACACCGACTCCAATTCTTTCTAAACAACGAATTAAATGGATAAAGAAAATAATTTTCTTTTAAAGAAATTTATTTTTATATCCAAGATATTCGTCCGAAATGACGTTAAACTAGGACGAGAATTTACTAGTAGTTTTGGGTGTCAGAAGCTGCTGGACAAGTACAAACTTGGAATTCAAGTCCAAAACTGTCTATCCATATGTGTGTGTTTTGTA
>SBIQ01000030.1:0-58644 GCA_014805555.1 Astathelohania contejeani | reverse complement strand
ATCATTAGATTATAAAAGATTTCGTAGCTTTGGAATGCTGTTAGGATGCGATTTTTCTAATACAGTTCCATGTAATGATGATATTTTTGATCATATAAGAATCTTAAAAATCGTCAGAACATATGGATCAATACATAAAGAGCTTAAACTTTTTTTAAAAAGCAAGTTTCAAAATACAAACAAAAACACCATAAAATGGTATTTAGATGAATTTCGTATTGGAGAGATGATCATAAATGATCATCCAATAATGACTCATGATAAAGTCGTTGATCCGATAGGCGGTAATGCAAGCTCTGATAATTTAGAGAGAATTTTCGGTCAAAAAAAATCTCTATCATATTATCATGATCTTGCCAAACTAAAATGTATACCAGATAATTTTAAGCAAGGACTGGATCGAAAGAATATTTTATCGGGTCTTACAGAAAAATTAGAACGTATATCGATAGGTCGGACTGATAATTCGATAAAACAAATTTCTCAAGATCTAGGAATTTGTACTATAACTACATCAAGGCTTAGTATTGTTAGTCAAGTACTCATATTGATATTTATTATTCCATTACGAAAAGGAACAATTGAAAAGATTTTATGTCTCAACAATAAAATGAATGGGTTAGGATACATAAACATAAAAAATAAAGCTCTTAAGTTTTGGTACAGACTCAAAACTGCACAGATGTTAATTGTGGAGAAAATTGGCCGATACATTGATATGAAAGATGAAGATTTGAATATTGGCTTATTCAATTCACTTATATGTAAAATTCCATTTGATAAGATGGATGATCTTTGCATAAAAAATAATATTGCTTTTTTAGATGATGTCATTTTGTGTTTAAATGCAAACAAAAATATTCCGCATGCAGAGAACGTGATCAGCAAAGTACAGAGACGAATTAAGTCATTAAAGAAATGTTTAAAATAAAAATAAATATTGTAGATTATTCAGTATCTGTTATATAATAAAAATTATATAAAGTTCGCATTATTCTTGCTTTTTACGAAAATAATTTTTAAATAACTTAAACTTTTTTCAAAAGTATTTTATTTGATTTTACAAACATGTACTAATAAATATTGTCTCAAACGACATTAAAATAGGACAAGAACTTATCAGTAGTTTTAGTGTTTTAAGTTGATGTACAAGTTCAAACTTGTAATTCAAGTCTACAACTGTCTATTCATCTGTGTGTGATATGTAGATGAACAATTTAATAGATTTCCTTATTTTCTACATAATGGTCCGAGTCTTAAAGGGTAGTTCGAAGGCATTATGTTTAACACGTATGCATTACCTAATTAAATTTATGAAAATATCCTGAATTGTATATAAAGCAAAGATGTTGCTTATAGAAGAACAAAAAATATCAAAGCATTTGAACAGATCTTGGGGATAGATTAAACTAAGGCAACACGCAGACGTTACGCTAATAATTGAGATATCCTCATTAGTATGACTTCGGGTAAATCAGATGCATGGCTCTGTATAGACATTTACGAGTGAAACTAGGATGATAAAGTGTCTAGGTTTAATGCCCAAAACACTGGGCTACAGGTACCCTGTTTTGCAAACAAAGTCGATTCAGCTCCGATATATGATATGGGCTACTACTAACAGCGTTATGAGTATTTAAATATAAAAGATTGGCTTAATTGAGTCAGTTACAGCACTAAGTTAAGAACTTTAAGAGTATAACTAAAGAATTATAAATTATGAAAGGAATTGTTTAAATTAAAAAAAACTAATTATAATATAATTCATAATACACCAAAAGATATTGTATCGGTAATATCGTAGTGTTTTAAGAACATCAGCATTCATAGCATCTAAAAGTAGAGTCATTTATATACATTTTAAATCGAACTACCTTTATTTATTACTTTATTAAGCATGCTAAAAATATTTATGATTTGGGCCGAATTTTGAAAAATAATAAAAAGATGATAAAAGATAACTACTTATTATATGTTTATTTTTTTCTAGGCAGCAAAACTGAGAAAAATAAAGTCATAATACCATGAAAATTTATGAAATAACTTTGGTGTTACCTAGAAAGCTACAATATTTATAATCAGTCAATCGCAGTCAAGATATATTATTTTATGAAATATATTTTAGTCAAAAATGATAGTACGAATCAAAAACTTAATTATTTTCTGTGCTGTTAAATTATAAATATAAAATATTTATATATAATTATTTCTTTTATTCGAAATAACTTCTATTTAGGATATTACTGAACTTGCACTATAGAACCATTATACACATATTTCTTTTAGTCTAATAAATAAATAAATACTGTTATAACCGCACCAATGTTATCACGACTGATATTATTTAATCGATGCTATAATAATTCTCATTAATTTTAAGTTTAATATATTAAACAGAGGGGAAGAGTAAATACGAGCTTCTGGCGAACGAATTAGGCTTGCTATACAAAGCAAAAACTAAAATAATACCTTATGTTATGACATGAAACGGTGTGGTAACCAAGTTCCACAGAAATTATCTAAAAGAATTAAATATAACCCCTACGATAGAGGCATACATCCAATCGACGGTACTGAAGAAAACGCTCGAAACCATATCACTTGAGTACAGAATAAGCATTGAGGATAGCATAGACGTAAGAGACCGAGTAGAAGATGCTGTGAAAAGATTCGGAGAAGCGAGTTCCACTGGATACCAACTGTTGGCCATCGAAAAAAAAGACAAAGAATAGCACAACACTAACTCTTTAAATAAATGAAGTTTAATATATTGAATATGAATTACTTTTATTAATATTGGAATGGTATGATATTATATTTTTATTATTATACCTTGAAGCATATATCCAATCAACTGTGTTTAAAAAGACGCTCGAAAACATTTCTTTGGAGCATCGGAAAAGTACTGAAAATGTATTGGAGGCGATGGATGATGTTGAGAAAGCAGTTAACGCTCTAATGAAAACTAGCGAAACTGGATGTCTACCGCAGGTCAAAGGAAAATAATATCAAAAGTAATACTATTAAAAATAACCCTCATTTAAATAAAACATAAATTATTATACATTTTCATACTGAAAATGATTCTTATTTAAATATCTATAAAATCAGTTAATAGTTTCTCAAGACCCCAAATGCATAATACTATCATTACGAGTATAATAGCACATATTGACCACGGAAAAACCACACTCATAGATAGTTTGGTAGCTACTCAAGGTGTTATTTCTAAATCTTCCGCTGGAAATCTTCGCTATTTAGATACACGAGAGGATGAACAAAGGCGTGGTATTACTTTAAAACTTAGTGCAATAACATTACAACATATATCAAAACACATAATCATAGATACACCAGGACACGTAGATTTTGAATCTCTTGTAGAAGCTAGTTCTTATTTATCTGATGTCTTTGTAATTATAATCGATGTAAGTGAAGGAATAACACCAAGGACCATTTCTTTAACAAATTTTGTAAAAAATCATAATTGTGTTTTAGTATTAAATAAGATTGATAAATTAATTAACATGGAATTAGATTTATTAATGAATAGTATTGACGAAATAATAAATAGAATGAATGGATTACTGACATCATTAGAAACACAATTTAATTGGAAATATAATAATATAATAATTGCTTGTTCTACATTGTGCTATGGAATTAATAAAAATATTTTAGAAAAGGTTATAATTAAAAATAATATAAAAGCAAAAAATTCGTTAAGAAACGGCTTAAAATTTCTGAAAATGGTAAATGAAAAAATAGAAAAAAATGAAACGAAAAAAATAATGGAGGCTATGGGAATTAAGAGTAATGATGGAAAGGCAATATTATCAGGAATGTTTTCTCTTGCAGAATCTGTTTTTTCATCTATAGAAACGACTTTCAAACCTAAACCTAAAAATTATATGGGTGTTTCTACGTATTCTGTGTTAAAGTTGCCTTTTATATTTACAAAAGAAAATATTTTATTCGTCACTCGTCTTCATAATGGTACTTTGAATGCAGGCGATTATATTTATTGTAAAAATAATGTGGAATCTAAAAAATGTCAAATTGAAGCATTATATAAATTTGGACTTAATGGATATATACAGGTGGAAAGTGTAAAAAGCCCCACTCTGGTAGCTATTAAAGCCGATATGATCAAAAATTGTATAATTTCTTTGATTCCTCAGCCAAATTACATCGAAATAAAAAGTAAACCATTTTATAAAGCAAAAATACGTTCCAAAAGAAATGAAGAATTGAAAGAAAAGTTGAGAACAATGGTATATACAGAACCTTTATTAAAAGTTAAGTTGAATAAATTTGGGGATTTTGAATTGATTTGTGAAGGAAAAGTACAATTTGAAAAAATATTAGCAGATCTTGATGATGTTGAAGTCAAGGATTTTGAAGAATTGTTTTGCGAAACTATTAGTAAAGACTATGCTCAATCGTATGAATGCGAAGGATATAAATGCAATATAAAATTAGAGCAAATATCTGAAATGGACAGCAAGGCCGGGGATCCAAAATTAATAAATGTAGAAAGTGAGTATGCATCATTAATATTAAGTGTGTATGAATTATTTATCACCAGAGGT
This sequence comes from Astathelohania contejeani, assembly GCA_014805555.1. Classification (NCBI taxonomy): domain Eukaryota; kingdom Fungi; phylum Microsporidia; family Astathelohaniidae; genus Astathelohania; species Astathelohania contejeani. The sequence goes on along the minus strand of SBIQ01000030.1, from coordinate 54,052 downwards.
CCATTAATTGAAGAGCCTATAAAAAATACCAAATTTACAATCATACTAGAAAATTCCACTCTAGAAGATGTTGATATTAATTTATTCTCTTATATTAAAAACTGTCTTAAAACCACTTTTATGAATGCAAATCCGAAAATTTTAGCTTATTTCTATGAATGCACACTGAATTTATGTAAAGAATATCTTGGAGCTGTATATGAGTGCCTACAAAAGTTTCAATTTATAATGATTGATGAAAATTATGAACACGAAACCGAATTTTTCATTATCAAAGCTTTAATACCTCAATTCAGTTATATTAGTTTTATCGAGGAGGTAAGATTAAGAACAAAGGGATCTGTTTATATATCATTAAAGGAGTTTGGATATATGGTGTCATACAAATTTGATAAACATATTGAAAAAATAAGAAGGAAAAAAGGCTTGTTTTTAGGAGAAAAATTGGTTGAAAATCCAGAAAAACAAAGAACTCTCAAAAAATAATAAAAGAACATATTCAAATAAAAATAACTTTTATTTATTATATTATTAGAGATCGCGTTTTTCCAATATTAAATTTTTTTTGTCCATTTTTTCCAGGGGAAATTTAATATAGTCAAACTATATAATTTCATTAATGTTATTACGTTTGATGGGATATTAAATGGATATGTGTATCTTATATCAACTACATATAAATTTGATATTTCGTTATTCACGTACTAATTTATTCAATTAGATGTAGAATTCAATAACATTCTACTTTCATTAATATACCTCATATATACATAATCTGTTAAATGTAATGTGTTACTAATTTACATATTTTACACAAGGTAAACTTTATTTTAATTTTCCAGCTTTAATAAATAGAACGATAGCCAAATATTGAATTTGGGTCTTAGTTTAGAGAAAGTATTTTAGTATTATTAAGTCGTGTACACATTTTAAAAATTTACACTTATGTTCTAGCTATATAATAAAATGTTAAACTTTTCAAGGCAATTAAATCTTAATTTTTGGCACTATAACATATTCAACGATTAAAATCTAATAATCGTTTGTTTATTGCGTTTTCATATTTTTAATATTTTTTTAATTATATAATATTTATTTTTTATCCAAATTGTATAAATTTAATAGATTTTATAAAATCAAATTTAATATGTTTTGCAAAACATGATATATGTAAATAATCCAAAATACAAGAATAAATTGTCACTATTAACGAATATAGTAGTTATTTTATGTCATATCTACATATAAGTTTTTTATATAAAAAATCTAATAATAATCTCGTATATAAAATAGTTATAGTTCAGCAATCAATAAACGTTAATTAAAAAGTAAATGTAATAATCTAAGTTTATCCAATACAATACAAACATACTTTTGTGCCAATCTATAAAAAAGTAACATATGTAGTATTTTGAAATTATTATTAAACTATTTAATTGACTTCGTTAAATTTTTTTACACTAAATAACGCTAAATTTATCATGTTATATTTAATTACTAAACATTAATCGTATTGCAATATTTTTATTCCATTCCAAATCACAATCTTATTTCATTGCAAAAAGATCTTATATTTATTCATTATGATGAGTTTTATAAACCCATAAAACTCTATCATTTAAATTTGAAAATTTCCTTAAACGGTAAATTTATATTTTTTATCAAAAAATTTTAGAAATTTTGATGTGGTATCAAGCAAAAATAAAAATATAAAAATCGCGATAAAGGATACAATATGTTTAGATTTTTTATAATATTAACTATTCTTCGCAGTTGTTATTACGATATAGTAATCAATGACGATGTGATTGATGAATTAATCGAAATACAAGCAAAAATAGCGATTAATATTGGAATGGTTAACAAGACTCTTTTAACGATCAATACTTACACCGTATCCGTAGATTTATATAATACTCATAAAAATGATATAATTACTTGCTTAAATTCTATGAAACCCCGTGAAGATCTTTCATTATTATTACAAGAACAAATTTATATTATATTAAATTCTGAAACAAATTATATTTATGAAGTAAGCCATGATATTGTATGGATAAACTATTTGAATGATATTAAAATACATATTTGTACAAACTTGAAATTTATTTTTCACGGAATGAATCTTATTAGTAATAAACAAAATCAAAAACATCTTAAACGAATTTATAATGAATTAAAAAAGTTATTAAATGATATTAGATTCAATGAATATCATTCATATAAGCTTGTAAACATTTTGCATAATTTAAAATTATATGATAACAAAGTTTTATTATTTTTAAATGCCCATAATGCTATCTGTTATCAACTTTACATGTATTTTAACAATGAAAATAATTTTAAAACCAAAATCAATAATTATAGCAATTATTAAAATAAAACATATTTTATAAGTTTATATTTAAAAAATAAATACAATTTGGATCAATATTTTCATAAATCTACTACCTTTTTATTTTTGGTGAATGTTCTTTTTTCTAATATTTTGACAATTTTAAATTTCTAAAACTTCCTTTGAGCCGTTATATAAATAAAAAGAAAAGCAAAGATTTGATATGGAAAATCTATATTGATTAAGCTTATCATACTATTTATATGAAATAAGACATATAATTAAATGAAAGCAAAATATTAACAACAATTAATTATAAAAATTATATTCATGTTGATCATAATATATAAGGCTGATTTCAACCGGAATATTAAAAAAATATACATATATAAACTAAAATTTTTTAATATATGAGCCTGGATGAATATATTTAACAGACAATTCGCTTTATTTAAATGAAATATTTACGATTTATGATTCATTGGCTATAGTCTAGAGGCTCTTTTTATATGTAGAATAAAATTCTATACCCAGTGCAGCAACTGTCTCAATTGAGACAATCTTTTCCCCTTAGGTACTCATACCGCTGTTAGCCGAAGCTTATACCGTCTATCGGAGCCGGATCGACCATGTAAGCAAGGCAGGGTACCTCTAGCTCGGTACTTTTGGCACCAAACCAGGGCACTTTTATCATCCTAGTGTCACTCGTAAGCGTCCATATGTAGCCGTGCAGCTGACTTACCCGGAGTCCCCCTACTGCAGACATTTCAATATAAGCGGAACGTCTGCGTGTTACCTTGGCTTAATCTAGGCGCCGGGTCTGTTTTTATATTTCTATATTCATTGTTTTTCCAGATGCACCTCCTTTGCTCTAGATAGAGCTCAGGATATTTTCGTGAGTTGTCAATTTGGTAATGGGTGCATTAACTAAATGCCATATATGTGTGAAACTTGATGGCTTTTAAACAAACCTCTAAAACTCCCACCTCTGAAGAGGAATGAAGAGAATTGGTAAGTTGGCCATCTACAAAACACACACACATAGATAAACAGTTTTGGACTTGAATTTCAAGTTTTTACTTGTCCAGCAGCTTCTGACACCCAAAACTACTAGTAAATTCTCGTCCTAGTTTAACGTCATTTCGGATGACATTGCACTTATTAATTATATATTTTAATATATTACCATATTATATAAATAGCTACTTTTTAAATAAAGATTTTTACTATTCAAAAACATGTTGTTATTTTAGCATTGGAGTAAGACTAAAAAATTTGTTGAAAATTGAGTGCCAAATGTATAAAATGCTTGGCCATGACTACACCAGTAAACAACTAGGTTTTTATGTGTTATAATCTTTTATTGATAAATAAATGCGTATTCAAATGATCAAAAATTCAAGTGCTCATTTAAAATATTGAAATACGTATCGATTTCAAAATGAGAACTGATATTTTGGTAAAACATATATAACCGGATATTTTTATTTACGATAAAAGCTTAAATGAAATAATTTTAGTTGGAGTTAGCATAACGAGCTAAGACAATTTCCAACTAGAGAATATAAAAAAGAAAATATGACTTTTTAAATAATGAGCTCAGAATAACTGTGTTAAAACTAAAATTATAGCTCATGTTATGGCATGAATAGGATATTAATGAAGTTTCACATGTTCATTTCAAATCACATTAACTATTGAGGTATCAAATCAACCATATTAAAGATAAACTTAGAAACCATTTTCATATAGTTCAGACGAAGAATTGAGGATAGTATGGAAATAAACAGTAGAATCAAGAAAGCAATAAAGAAATTCGGGGATGAGGGTGCTAATAGATCCCTAATACGCATTGAAAAGAAGACAAAAAAAATAAGGAAAATAATTTTTTATTAAAATAAATAAAATATAGATAATAAGTAATTATATAGATATGATGTAAACCATACTATTTATAGTAATAACCCACTTTTGTTTTTTTATTTGTTTCTAATTCATGAATTTTATAATATAACACAATCTAAGATGTTAAAGATCGTATTATTTTTTAGATTAAAAATAAATAAAAGTACAAACAAATCCAGTATAAATAATAAAGTTGTAAGCATCTTATTGTAATAAATACATAAAGCTTTATTTTTTGCTCAAATAATAATAAACATAGAAACATTTTATTTTTGTACTAAATTACTAAGCTCGCCAATTATTGCTTTCATCGTTCCCTTAGGACCACTAATTCGCTTAATTCCCAAATAATATTTTCTAAAAATGATATTAAGAAAAATAGATATCCTAAATATTAAATCACCCTTTGTACAAATAATATACTTGGGTTTGATTTGATAAGAAATTCCTTTTTGAAATAAAAATATATATAGTTTTCTTCGAATCTTTTCAGGGTCGATTTTTTTAATTTCTATTCCTCTCATAAAGCCTTTAAAAAAAGTGCTTCTAATTTCTGGAATATCTGTGGAATCATCTTCAGATGTAAGTTCGTCTTCTCTTATTAGTGGAGGAGCACTGTAATAACGGCCAAATGATATTTCTTTTTCTCGAGTGTACAGGAATTCTATAAAGTTTTGGAGCACCCGCTCTTTGGATCCACTGAGATCAGGCCAAGGCGTATTCCGCAGATTGAGCTCATCAATGGCCTCGTGAATCAAATAATACAAGCACACAGATGCCTTATGAACACATAAATTTTTTCTTCTTCTATTTTTGCATTGCTCAAAATATTCCAAAATATCTTTTTCAAGATTAAATACATCGTCATCCACTACTTTTGAAAGTGCACACAAATATTTCTTATGAAGCTTTACCAGCGGATATCTTCGAGGTTTGTAACTTTCTATGGGAATCGTGTATTCCTCATTGACCCACTCACTATTGATGACCTCTTGAAGTGTGAACCTTGCTCTCGGGTCCTTACAAAGCATTCCTGTAATAAGAGAACGAAGTGAATCTGATATTTCTCCTTGTATTACAAGTTCACCCGTTCGTATTTTGGTTTTGAGACCTTCTGAGGTGACATCTTCAAATGGCATTTTTCCAATGGCAATCACGTAAAGTACAACACCTAGGCTCCACACATCGACATCAGGGCCTTGGTAATCATGTCCAGAAAGAAGCTCGGGTGCAGCAAAATAAAGCGAGCCACAAAATGTATCAAGCTTTCCCGCCGAGTCATAATAATTTGCAAGCCCAAAATCAAGTATCCGAATATTCCCATACTCATCTACCATTATATTTTCTAATTTGAGGTCTCTGTGTGCTATCATATTACTATGTATATAATCCAATGCAGATATCATTTGTCTAAAATATCTTCTACATTCTGACTCATTTAACCTTTCTTTTCTTTCCAAAATGTTTGTTAACGACTTTCCTCGTACGTATTCAAATATGAGATAAAACTGGGTAGCATCAACTTTAAAATCTAAAAGCTTGACAATGTGTGGGTGATTGAGTAATGCAGATATCAATACTTCTCTGTAAATTCTGTTTGTTCGACTGTGTTTGTATTCGGGTGTCTCATTGATAAGTTGTCGAGATATTGCTTTTATAGCCACTTTATCACCTGTGATGTTATTTACAGCTAGACTAACCTTGCCAGTACTTCCTATACCGAGGCTATGAATCATTTTATAATCTCCTATAGTATCGGGTCCCTTGCTATCCAAGCTAACATATGGGATAACAGAGTCCTCCATTGCAGGTTCACTAGATGAACAAAAAGTTTTTTTATGTTTCATTAATAACTCTCTGTTTAAATCTCTCGCATTATCTTCTTCACTAGTTGAATATAAAAGATCGTCATTGTTCTTGTTATTTATTGATATTTCGCGCATAACATTCTCTAACTTGTCATTAATATCTGATGTACTTGAGTTGTCATGTATGTTTACCATTTGATACAATGTGTTGATAATAAAATAGAAGGTATAATAGTGATAAGAGTAATAAGATGTTAATAATATAAGTAAGATGAATGCATTATAAACAGATTATAGATCTTATATGATAATTAGCAATATAAATTTCTAATATGACGATAAAAATACTTTACGTAAAAATGATATATTATTAAAAAAGCGCCATTTTAAAATTTGGTAGTAATAAATATTTCAAAGAAAAAACTATTTCAGATATATTTTGTTAAAATAAATTTAAAGTAAGCTCAAAATAAAAATTTATATACTAAATTAAACAAAATTTCACTATTTATATATGAAAAAAATATGTATTCAATCTATAATCATCTTCTGGTTGGAACAAGGGAATATTTATATAAGCGATGATTTTAAACTTTACTATCCTCAAAATAGATAATTTATATCGAGTATAAATTTAATATGTTAATATTGTGAAAAAAATGGTAAAAATAATAATCATTTTGCAACTAAATATTATAAAATCATAAGATCGATTGAATTAGAACAAAAATTAGTATTTTTGCTTACACTTCTATCATTTAATAATTGCGTTTTAAAATATTGTAACTGTAAAGATAAAAATATACACTATGATAACGCAAATAAAGAAGACGCCAATGATATGTACGGCGTAATTGTTTATGTCGATTAAAATAAAAAATTAAACTAATTGAGATGGTATTACAAGTAATCAATTCACCTGGAGGAATCCAACAAACACGATATTTTAATTATGGGTATGCTATAAAAATATAAAATTTGGAAAATAATTGATCATATTAGTCATTCCATTTAATTAGGCATTCACTCTTTATTTAATTAATTATAATTCTTTAAAATTGATAAAAAAAAAAAGGATATTTTAAAAGAAGAACTATAACTTATTTATTATACACTTAAAACCTGGGTGTAAAGAGTGGTTATATTTTCCCCGAACAGAAATGGGAAGAGATCGACATTCTGTAGAGATGAAAAGTGAGTATATGCTTCTTCAATTACTAGACACGCTGAAAAAATATAAAAATATTTTATCAAGACGAGCAGTGATCTTGAAAGTTGAAGAGCAAAATAAGACTCACCTCTCTCTGATATACCAATACATAAGTTTAAAATACTCTCTGACGACGTTTCTGCCAAGAGTTTTTTAGATGCTTAGCGTATGTTTCTTTATGACGAAATTAATAAAAAAGATCTCATTAAAAGTTATATAGGGCCCGCTCAAATGAGCTTATTAGTTTAAAATACTCTTATAATTAGATAAAATATGGGAATATTGATCCTCGTGCTGAAGGAATTTATTGCTAATCCAAGATAGAAACGTTTTTGGAGAGACGATGCTATACAATGACAGCATTGCAGTAAAGTTAAAAGGTCGATAGACCATCTGGCAACAGGTTGTGATCGAATGCTTGGCCATGACTATACTCGAAGGTATAATGAGGTACTTAGTTGTATTCACCTTCTATTTGCGAATAAGTATGGCTTTAAAAACAAAAAAAAAAATACGATTTTACAAAGTAGGAGGTCATGGAAAATGAAAGAGTCAAAATTCAGCTTTATACAGGGATAAGAACTAATATCCTAGTAAAAAACAATAGACCAAATATATTTGTTTACAATAAAAGGAAGAATAAAATTATTATAGTCGAAATTAGTATAACAACTCAAAATAATCATCAGATCGTTGAAACGGAAAAGAAGAAAAAATATGATTTTTGGAGAATGAATTAGGCTTACTATACAAAGAAAAGACTGAAATAATACCTCATGTTATGACATATGACGGTGTGGTATATAATTATATAGAAATCATTTAAAAAAATAAATATAACACCTACGATAGAACCATACATTCAATCAACCTTAATAATTAAGACGCTCAAAAATATATTTATTTGACTACAGAAGAAGCATTGAAGATGATATGGATGTAAGATATCGAATAAAAGATGCTGTGAAAAGATTTGGAGAAGCATATGTCACAGGATGCCAACAGCAGAAAATAGAAAATAAATACAAAAAATAATACATCACTAACCCTTTAATAAATCTAATACCTCCAAATCCCCATGCAAGATTGTCCTTTTTTTCTTAAAGTCGGAGTATGCAGACACGGTGACGAATGTACAAAAAATCATCCAGTCGTTACATCAAGTAATACAATTCTTATTCCAAATTTTTATTTTTATCCCGCACACGATCCTGCTTCAAAGATGTTAAAAGAAAGTATTCAAGAACATTTAGATTTATTTTATGAGGATTTTTTTACAGAATTATCAGTGAAATATGGGCCAATAAACCAACTAATAGTTTGCACAAACGCATCAGATCATCTTCTTGGAAATTTATACATTACTTTTAAATCAAGACAGGATGCAATTAAATGTAAAGAAGAATTAAGCACGAGATATTATAGTGGGAGACGAATAGTTCCACAGTTTTGTATTGTTTCGAATTTAGAGAAAGCGGTATGCAAACAATATGATGAAGGCGCATGCACTCGTGGCGGGTTTTGCAATTTCATTCATCGTGGAAAAATAAGTAAAGAATTGGAAGACGAATTATACCGATCACAAGATTTAATGTATGATAGATGAAAAAAATATCAATCATTAAAAAATGAAAACAAAAATGTCAAATGAAAATCATATTTAATATTAAAATAAATACATGTATTCTTAAAAATAGTCAACTTTACATTGTATATAAATTTTTATAATATTTTTTTTAAATAAATAATTTGATATCAAAGATAAGAATGTTTATTGATTATGATAAATTGTGTATTTATATTGTTCTGGAATATATCTATCATATGAGAATAGAATTTCGTAATGAATTTCAAGAATATTTTAATTTAAATAAAACACGAATAAGTAAACAATCAATCACTATATCTATAGGCAACTCAGGCTGTGATTTAGATTCTTTTATTAGCTCACTTGTGCTAGGATATGTAAAAGGATATTTGCATGTTGTAAATATGAAAAAGGAAATTTTCCAAGCAAAGGGAGAAATGATGTGGCTCTGCAATATATTTAAAATCAATATTGATGATTTAATATTTTTAGAGCATGCAAAAATAGGCGATAATGATAAAAAAGGTGCATATTTATTATTAGAAAATGAAAGGCATTATATTATTACAAAAGAAATAAAACTTGCACTGACTGATCATAATTTACCTGTTCCTGAATTGCAAGGTTATCCAATAGAAATAATTATAGACCATCATAAACTTGAAAATCATATAAGAAAAGTTAAAAATATATGCATTGATATTTCTGTGGGCTCAGCTACAACTCTTGTGTCTCAATATCTTGCATATAATTATTTAATAAAAAAACGAAAATCTTATCATACTAAAAAAAATTTAAAAGAAAGTACATACAATGTGGCTATTATCAAATTTATAAGCACGCTTCTCATTATTCCAATAATAGTGGATACACATTTCCTTAAATATCGCACAAGTAATTTGGATCGTATCGAGGTTAAACGATTACAAAAAATAGGAAAATTAAGCACTAGAAAATTAAAAAAAATAAGAAAAACGATCAAACTTGCTAGAAGAAATGATCATATGCATCCAACAAACATTATATTGCAAAAAGATTATAAAAGATACGAGCATTTGGGGTTTATATTTGGAGCAAGCGTAGTTAAATATAGCTTTATTGATTGGATCGATCGTGAAAGCAAAAATAGTGGATTTGAAGGAGAATTGATATCACAGATAGAAGATTTCAGAGTTAAAATGAATTTAGAGTTTTTTATTATTTTATGCCGGCTCAATAAGCAAAGACATGCTATTATATTAAATTTCCCATATTTGGAGGATTTATTAAAGATAAATAACGAAGAAATTGAATCTAAGACATATAAAAATATTAGATATTATAAGCTACCTTTAAAACTCTCAAGAAAACTTTTTATACCTATAGTCAAAAAAATTTTAAAAAAAAGAAATAAAAATTTTGTTTAATATATAAAATTCGTTTTATTAGTTATAAGTAATTTGAAATTGTAAAATGAATCACGAGGTATTGCTTGATAAATTTTTATGACAAAAATCGCAATACTGTCTTATATATTTAGTAATCACTTTCAGTGTTTGCAAATAATGTATAAAGCAAATTAAATGCTTTGAAGATACATTTAAGATTGATTATTATAAACTAAATTAGTTTGTATTTATAAATACTACGAATAAATTGTGGGAAAATGCAAGATATTATATCTATACTAGTATGATTCAAGAAATACATGCATTTTAAAAGTAGAAATTGAGAGTATAGAAACTTACAGTATTAATACGATACAATTTGACAATTTGTTTTATAAATTCCGAAAAAGCATTGTTTGCGGTAAAAAAAGATTATAACTTATAAATAAATTTTTTTGTATTAAGATTAATATTTTCCATTTTAAAAATATGATAACTGAATATAAAATATATTTGTAAAAAGCCATTAATATAAATAACAACTAAGTATTCATTATTAAACATATACTACACTATTTGAAATTGTACTAAAAACATTGATAAACGTTTTATTTAAATGGGGTTATATTTAATAGTATTATTTTTGATATTATTTTCCTTTGACCTGCGGTATACATCCAGTTCCGCTAGCTTTCATTAGAGCGTCGACTGTTTTCTCAACAACATCCATCGCTTTCAATCCATCCTCAATACTTCTTCGATGCTCAAGGGAGATGGTTTCGAGCGTTTTTTTAAGCACAGTTGATTGGATATATGCTTCTATTTGGAGTGTAATGCTGAGCTCTTTTAGATAGCTTCTGTGGTATTTAGTCACAATACCCTCCCATGTTAACACATATGGTAGTATCTCAGTTTTTGCTTTATATAGTATTCCAAGCTCGTTTGCAAGGAGGTCATATTTTCTTTTTTTCTCAACCTCAACTTGCTGCAGGCTATCCTGGCTCGTAATATTGATCTCAACTAAGATGATCATATTTTCTCTCTTATCGTAAATAAATATATCAGGTCGATTATGTTTGACTAGGATATCAGTTATAATCCTAGTATCGACTCTAATCTTAGCCAGATCATTTTCAACGATCTCTTGGAGTGTGGCTTCTGTGTTTCTTTGTTTTTTTGAAGCCGTATTTATTCATTAATAAGAGGTGTATGCATCTCAACACCTCATTATGCCTTTGGGTATAATCATGGCCAAGTATTCGATCACATCCTGTTGCTAGGTGATCGATAGTTTTTTTTTCGCCTGGCCACAATGCTGGCATGAAGGAGCGATTTCTCCCAGAAAACATTTCTGTTTTGAATGTAACAATATAGCGCTTCAGCACGTGAGTTATTATTCCTATGTGTCATCCAAGTGGAAGAGTCTTTTAAATAAAAATGCTCATTTAAGCGCGCTCTATACAGCTTCTCATGTAATTTTTTATTATTAATCTTGCCGTATAGTGAGTCACGCTGAACATTTATAACTATCTTTACAGAGACGTCTTCCAGAGAGTATCTCACCTTGAGATAGTGTTTGATGAGAAACAAATGTGTTTTTTCCTGCACCTCAACTTTTAAGATCGCCTGTTTTCTGGATGATATGTTTTTGTGTTTTTCCAGCGTTTCCCAAAGTTCGAAGAGCATACATTCGCTCTTCATTTCTACACTATGAAGACCTCTCCCCATTTGGTTTCGTGGGAGATAAAGTCTTTCTTTACACCTAGGCTTGAGATGCACGTTGTGCTTTATTAAGGAAAGGAACATTGATAAATATATTAAAAATTAATATATTTATCTTTTATAACATGTTTTACGGTTTATAATTTTTTGAAGATACTCTTAAAGCTTTTTTTATATATAAAACAATCCGTAAGTTTCTTGATCCAATGCAAAGACTATCTCAATTGAAATAATTTGCCCTCTTAGGTACTCATACCGCTGTCAGTTGATGCATACACCGTATATGGAATCCAGATCGACTATGCAAGTAAGGTAGTATATCTGTATCCGGTACTTTACCATAAAACCAGGGCACTTTTATTATCTTAATGCCACTCGTAAGCGTTCATATGAAGCCATGCAGCTGACTTACATAGAGTCATCCCAATGCAGAGATCCCAATATAATCGGAACGTCTGCGTATTGCTTTGGCTTAATCTAGGCTTAAGGATCGTTTTTATACTTTCATATTCTTTTAATCTTCCAATTGCACTTTCTTTGTTCAAAAAGAACTCAGTAAATTTTCATGAATTGTCGATAGATTAATAGACGAATAAATGTATGAAACCTGATGAGTTTTTAACTAACATTTACAACTCTATTTCTAAAAGCAATGACGAAAGTGGATAGCTGACTATCTACAAAACACGCACAAATCAATAGAAAGTTTGTGTTAATATTTTAAGTGTTAACTTATCGTCAATTGCTGACATTAAAAGCTATAATAAATTATCATTCTAATTTAAACGCTATTTTAAACATATAATCGCTTAATAAATATATTTTTATATAAATATTTTAACTAAAATATAGCTCTATTTATTTTAAAATTCAATCTAAAACGTATTTGCTTAGCAATATCTATCAGTAATGCCTTTAGATAATATTTCAAGTCAACTTAGCCCTTAATTTTATAATTTACTAGCGAATATATTTGTAAATAAAGTTAACCCCTAAATGGAACATTCATATATCATGATTAAACCCGAAGGCGTTAAAAGAAGATTAGTAGGGGAATTAATAAAAAGATTTGAAACAAAAGGTTATAAATTAACAGCAATGAAGATGGTTAAACCCACCATGGAAATTTTACGTGAGCATTATGCTGAGCATGTAAATAAGCCTTTCTTTCCCGGGCTGGCCAAGCATTTTACAAGCGGAAGTGTCATTTGCATGATATGGTCAGGTAAGAACTGTGTTGCAGGATGCAGAAAAATTATAGGAGCAACTAACCCATTTAACGCAGAATGCGGAAGCATAAGAAGCGATTTTTGCAATGATACAGGAAGAAATATTATTCATGGTTCTGATTCAGTTGAAAGTGCTAAAAGAGAAATATCAATTTGGTTTAAAGAAGGATTTGATTATGAGGATGCTTATGATCAGGATTTGATTTATGATTTAAATGAATGAAATATTTTTATATTATTAAATAAAATTTAAAAAATAATTATAATCAGATGAAATATTAGTTTTTTAATATAAGTGTTCATGGTTTGTAATGTAAATCTCATGATAGTATAAATCGTAAATACGCATATAAGTTCGTCACATCCAATACAAAAATATATAAAAAGGGATGTATTATAGAAATTATGTAAATATTCAAAAAGTAGAAAAGATCGCTGAATGCCAATCAGTTATTTTAAAAACAAATTAAATTGATTATTTATTAAATACATAAGAAATTTATGAATAATCGCAAGATCTAAATTTAGATGTTTAAAATAATGAACTGTAATAACAACTAATTAGAATATGATTCATAATAAGATTTAATTAAATGCTACATTTTGTTGTGAAAGGAATCGGAATTTGAAACTCGGCCGAGGCGCTATTTACAAAAGTCATTAAATCAAGAATTAAGTAATTAAATATGCACGATTAAGGTAACACATTCTATTTAATGAAGGAATATTAATAAAAACATTGTATTATATGGATATTTATATATGTTCATACTCAAATAATAAATCAAAATCTAAAATTGAATAGTAAGTAGAATAATAAGATAACTTATTCATTAAATATCATAGAAATGATAATATGATTATATGATTTAATGTAGTAAATCTTTTATAAGAAAAAATATGCATGGCTGTGTTAACGTGCAGGGTGGAAAAATATATAATAATTATAATTTTGAATAAAAGATGATATTTGATGAAAGAAAATAAGCAATTAATAAGTGTAATAAACCATATTTATAGTAGATGTTATTTTGGTTGAGCAGATATAATATAAGATTACGGATGCGTATAAAGCTAAGGTTAAGGAAATGATATTGAAATTTTATGTGCAATAGGAATTATTTATACAATAAATTAGATAATATTAAAATACAAAATTTTTGAAAAGTATAATAATGTAAATCTAAATGCAATAAATAAAAATTGTAACAAATGATAAATATTCATATGTGATTCAACTATACTAAACCCAATTTATTTTTACAGTATTTTTAAAAATTTCTAGCTTTAGAATGCGAAAAAATAAATATAAAAAATGGCTTGATTTCAAATTAAAGATAAAAAATATAAAAATCAATTAAGATGAATGTAATGTTAAAATATAACATTTTTGTGCATTTAAGCTATTGCGATCATAATGCTATATAAAAATAAATAAATGTTGAAAAGAAAAACAGATACAAATAAGAAAATGTGATGTAGATCATCATTTTTAATGGATTATACGGTTAATAACACAGTCAAAAATCAAGAAAGATATAAATAAAATAAGTTTTAAGCTTAAAATGAATACCAACTTACCATTAATAATTCAGAATATTATAAAACCAAGCAGGAACTAAATTTTCAAAATTCATAAACGGTTTTCTATAAAAGTTTTTATTTTCTTTGTATTTAAGAAGAATCTTAACATGATTAACAAGAGGAAACTCAGTCATTCCTACCATATAGAATATCATAATTGATATCAGCACAAACAAACAATGCTAGTTCTTTTGCTAAAATATTTGTTGGTTGGATATATTTTATAAGATCATTTAGTTTTATAATTAATTGAAAATGTTAATAAAATAAATTATTAAGAATTGGATTTATATTCTGAAAAATGCAACGATTTATCATTGCAATATTACTAAGAATATTAAAAAATGAGAGTAAAAGCCATATTGATCTTCCCTTATATTTATATAAATAATCTTATCACTATCACATTTTCAAAGTCAATTATTTTGTAAAAAGATTTTTCATCATCGACAAATAAATCATATGAATATTTTACAGATTAACATAAAAAATTTCTACAAGAGAATTATTGGAAAACATATTCATGATCGTTAAAAGTAATTTCCGTTATTAAATTTAATTAAAATATATTTTTTAATATATGCACAATAGATTACTATTTATAATTATTTTTTAATTAAATTTAGACTTGAATATATTCGATGTTCTTATATTTCCTTCGATATAACACTAAAAATATGTGGTTTTAAAATAATTGAGTGAATGCTTAGGTTGTGAAAAATATTTTAACCTTTTCAAAAAAATTTTGTTTCATTTTAGCACTCATATTTCAATAGTAAATTATTATTTTTATTTTATATAATAAAATAAATAAATCAGCCATAAAATTATATTTTAGTTTTGTAAATTATCTAATTTATATTTCAACATTGGATTTAAAATAGAACCATAATAAAGTCAATTTAATTATAATTTTCATTCTATACAGTATAGTTTATAATTAAAATTGAAACCACAGATTTAAACATAATAAATAATATACAGTAAACAAGAATAATGTAAAAATATAAATGATTTAACTGAAGTATGAATAACTAAAGTTTATAAATTATATTTTTTATTGTAAATTAATTATAAATAGAATTGATATATAAAAGATCTAAACTTATTATTAATTATAAATAGAATTGATATATAAAAGATCTAAACTTATTATTAATTAACAAAATAAAAAACAGTCTTATTAAAAACATTCACACCCTCGTTTTTCTATTTAATGCTTTGATCAGCCTGTGCCCCAATGGATGATGATTTTATTGGATTTAAAGCAAACCAGAAGAAAATACAATACAATTCATTTATTCCTTCTTATTTCATAGAGCCACTCCACTACAATTTAAAAATGAATAATCCAATAAAAAGGCTTAACGCTGAATTGCATTCAATGTATAGATTTCTAGCGCCACGGCCCGGTGAACACGAACTGAGGACACATGCATTCAATAGAATAACTAAGCTATTACAATCCCACTATCCAAATTATCATTTTTCTTCTTTTGGAAGTACATCAGTGGATCTATTCCTGTCTACATCTGATATTGATATTATAATAACACCAAATACAAAGTACGAGGAGGAAGATAGTTCTTATATTAATAAAATACTTAAGGAAGTAAAAAGTATACTCTTAAGTTCTGGTTTTGTATCTTCTATAATCCATCTCAGTAAAGCACGGGTTCCTATTATAAAATGTGTCGATAGAGAGTTAGGATTAAAATTTGATGTAAGTGTTGATCAACAACTTGGGATGGAACAGGTCGAATTCATACAAAACGAAATACATAAAAGACCAGTTCTTAAAAAATTTGCTCTTCTTTTAAAATACTTTTTAAAGAAGCGGATGCTTACTGAGACCAAGAGAGGGGGGCTATGCTCCTACGCACAGTTTTTAATGATTTTGCATTTTTTTGAGATGCATCCCGTGGTTCCTCTCATCGATCCTGAAGAGCATCTTGGTGTTTTATTTATGGATTTTTTCCAATTTTATGGTATGGATTTTCCTTACAGGCAGACAGCAATTTCAATCAGAGATGCATGTTATAAATATAATGAACGAGGAAGCATACTGGGAATAGAAGATCCTGTGGATGAGAGCAATGATGTAGGCGCAGGATGTACGAACATGAACATAGTTAGGGATGTTTTTCAGCACGCCTACAAAATAATGGCTTTAGTATTTCGAGAAGAAATAAATCCAAACGAGAGTCTTCTAAGTTTGTGGATGAAGTATGATTTCGAAGAAGAGAAATTAAGAAAGCTGAGACTTGAGAAATACAGAAACATGAAGAAGAAAATATATATCAGATAAATTACTAAATAAAAAATATTTAATTGCGATATAAGAAATGCTTAAAAAAGACTATGAAATTCATAAAGTCAACTGAAGAAAAGTAAATATATTAGTTTTATATCTCATCCTTTAATAAAAATAACTTTTTAATAACGGTAATATATTTATAAAATTTTTAAAAATAAAACATCGTTCAGTTTACAGCGAAAATATTTGTCATTAGGCTGAATATATAAAAGGAAGATTTAATATTTTGGGTAATAATAAATGCCGAATATGTGCCATTTATAAATAATAACTTATTTAGAAATATATTTAAATAAATAAGAGAAAATGTAAATTATTTTTATAATCAAAAGTATTTTTACATAATTTTATTTAAAAAAATCGCTTTTTTAACTGAAGTAGAAATAACCTACAGCAGGATGAGGCATGTAAAAAAAGCAGACCTTCTTACAACTGAGCTTAGCTACTTGCTAAAATACCCTTTATATGCTAACCAGGTACCATAGAACAAAAATCAATCTAATTGATTTTCTGAAAAAATGCGCATAAGAATATCCCTTTATTATAAAAAATGAATAAATTGTGAAAAAGGATTATAGTAGAGAAATTAGTGAAGCGGCTGCAGAAATAGCTGTGAATTACAGGCAAATGCAAAGAAGGGCAAAAATTAAGTATTAGTATGACCCTAATTTGAATAAATTGAAGTTATGTTTTTAGTTTAAGATGGATTTGATATAACAAATAAGATCGAGGAGACTTGAAGAATAAGCGAAGATGGTTACTTACCATAAGCAAGTGTTAAAAACAAAATTAATGGCGATAAAATTATGCCTCATTTTTAAATTAATTTTCATGTTTTTATCGTAATTAAGCGATATAAAATAAAGCAAAAATTGGCCTGCTCTTCGAATATATATTTATAAAAATACATTTAGCTAGGAACTGAACATCATCACATAAATACCATATTTTTTCACCATTACAACGCATGTACCCTATAACATGTCAGATGAATTAGAATTAAAAACAGTACATGATTTTTATTCATCATGTGCGGATAAATTCAACACGACAAGACGTAAACCTTGGCCTCAAACACAATTATTTATCTCCAAATACTCGACACCTACATCGCTTTTGTTAGATAGCGGATGCGGGAATGGAAGAGCTTCTACGTGTCATCCCAATACGATAGGCATTGATTATTCCTTAAATTTGCTTAAATATGCATATTCCCGATGCACAAGTCCATTTACACAATTTCAGAGGGGTAACGTCATTAATTTACCATATAAAGATGGTATGTTTGATCTTATTTTATCAATAGCAGTTGTGCACCATTTAACTACTGAAGAAAGGCGAAATAAATGTTTTCAGGAAATGCACCGCGTTCTTGCGCCCAACGGAAAGGCATTGGTGTATGTTTGGAGCTCTGAGTACAAAAATAAGAGTAAATTTAGAAGTGCTGGCTTAAAAAGTGATCAAGATGTGTTTGCATCATGGAATGGAAGCTTTGAAAAAGTCCGATTTTACCATTTATATACTTTGGGGGAGCTGGAAGAGCAAGCCAGAAGAAATGGTTTTACGATTTTAAAAAGCGGATCAGAAAATGAAAGCTTATATGTTATAATTGAAAAAATTAATAATTTCAATAAATAAGTGATTATCAAAATTTTTATTGGTTTAAAGTAAATGAATTTTTTTAATAGAGAGTTATATTTTTTTGCTATCAATTTTCTTTTGTTAAAATTTCTATTGTGTGCAATTGTCTTCACTCGTGTCTTTAAGACAATTAAACGTTTCCTCGATCCTATTTGTTATATATAGTAAATGTATTATAAATAAGAAATTATTATTTTTATTATTTATCACGTGTTTTGTTGTTTAATACCAAGATAATAATATTCTGTAGCATTTCTGGTTAAAATAGTTTAGATGTATAAAAGATACATAAGCGTTATATATAAATGCTATGGGGAAGTGTATATCGATGACACTATTATATATAATTCAGTAAATTACATTAAAAATGTATCATATAAATAATATATGATATGAAACTTGGTATACAATTTATCATATTTAAATGATAAAATAATACATCATGTAATTGATAAAATACAACTATTTAAGAAATCTAAAATACTAAACTACGATCTCACTCAGTCCAGGAGGTCATGAAAAAAAGAAAGAGTCGAAAGTCGGGTTGATACAAAAATAAGGACTGATATCCCAGTAAAAAACAATAGACCAGATATATTTATTGCATTAAGAGGAAGAATAAAATTAATTTAGTTAAGGCTTGTATAATTAGCCCCCAAAATCTTCAAATTGTTGAAACGAACAAGAAGAAAAATATGACATCTTGGCTAATGAATTAGGCTTGCTATACAAAACAAATATTAAAATAATACCTTATGTCATGACCTGGGAGGTGTGGTAACCAGGTATCACAGAAATTATCTTAAGGAATTAAATATGACCTTAGAGGCATGCATCCAATCGTAGGTATTGAAGAAGACGTTCGAAACCATATCACTTGAGTACAGAAGAAGCATTGAGGATGACGTGATAGATCGGGTAGTAGAGGCTATGAAAAGATTTGTAGAAACAAGTGCCACTGAATGCCAACCGCAGGCCATAAAAAACGAATAACACAACACTAACCTTTAAATAAATAAAAATTTAAAAAGAATTTCATTATTATCTACTGAAGAAAAAAAATGTTTAATTTGGGATTGTAATCAAAGAACGATCAATATTTAGTTTAATCCATATTTAAAAAAAGAATAGCCCATAGAATAAATGTTTCATTCTTTAATACAAATTATTTTATTCAGCAATATTAATTTAACAAATATAAATCACAAAATTTTACATTCAGAAAATAATTAATTAAAAAAAATAATTTAATAAAACAATAAAAGTATGACTCCATTTAATAAGAAAATTTCATGATTATAAATATCATACATAATCTATATTCATGAAGTTTTAAGAATAACATGGATGCAAATATAACTCATATTCAAATATTAACGTATTACAAAATAAAACTAATAATAGAATTAACTTTTTATTAAATAAAAATGATAAACTGTGTTTATTTACTTATAATATCTTTAATGAAAATATTTTAAAATGTATTCCTTAAAAATCGGAATCAAAAAGCAAAGATTTGCTATCACAGTAAACACATGAAACACTTCGTGGTAACCAAATACTTTAGGATTTGGATCAGGTCTCTTTAACCTAAATATAATACCTCCAGAAATATATATAATTCCACCCAGAATAAAAAGAATGACATCTATAAGGGACACATTGTCATATACATACTTAAAAAAGGGAACAATAGACACACCGTGTAAGATATAAAACACTACGTCCAATGTATCGTACCTATCTAAAATAAAAATTACTTTTAAAAGACCAATTATGGTTATCGTCCATGTGATAATTAAAATATTTCTAATCTGATCAGAATAGGGGAGCATAGTTAGGACGACGCATGATTGGGTTCCAGAAATCAGAAAAAATATTGAGCCATGATCCAATCTTTGAAAATGCCTTCGGGCTTCTTCGGTTTTGAATTTTTTTGTATGATATGTGCTGCTTATTCCATAAAGAATTAATTGAGACAAAAGATATATTGTAATTCCGGTTTCCCAACCACCAAAGGGACAAAATATAAGATATCCTATGGAGAGTAAGCAGGTCAGATAAAATGCACCTTGGTGAATCCTTCCTCTTAAAATTGGTTTATTCTGATTCATTGTGGGTAAATCATTTGGAGAATAATAAAAGAATAAATTAAAAAGAGCTATCATTTCTGGATTTGATAAGTCATAATTATTCAGAGCAATTAAAAAATCAAAAGGTTCGATAGAATAGATTGATATTATTTTATAGATGATATTATATAATTTGATTTTTAAATAAATAAAAAGAATTTATTAAGATAAATAAATCCGAAAGAATTAAATATGGAAAGAGTATTAATAAATGAATTTACCTATATCAGACAACCAAGCTTTCTTTTAATGACTTATTTTATAATAATTAGTTCTTAACATGATATTATTGACACAATGCATCAACTGTCTAAATAAGAAAAGACTAACTTCCCATTATAATGAATATCAGAGGTGATGGGTTTATAAGAAGGCTGGATATATGCATCTATCGTATCAAACCATTGATCATGGGACTAATATCTAAGAAGTACATAGAATCCTCCTTACTACATAAATATAATTATAAAATAAATGTCGTGCTACTTGGCTTAATCTAATCACTTCTTTGTGACATTTCTTTTATTATACTTCCTTTGCTTTATAATTTAATATTTTTTTGGATTATTTAGTAATGGGTGTCTATAAAGATCTAAAAGATTGTGGATCTTTTTTATTAATCAGCAGTACTTTTTACAAACAAACTCATATATATAATAAAGGCGTTATTGCTTTTTACTTCTTTTTTCTATACGTAATAAGATTAATCAGCATTACCTTCTACAAACAAACTAATATATAATAATATACCCATATTAACATATCCATTTATTACCCAACGAGATGCATAAATCATTAAAAAGATACACCAAAAAAACAAAAGAGATTAAAATAAATAAAGATGTATCTGAAGAGATGAGCAATCTTAAACAACTAATAAAAGAGAAAACAAATGATATTAATAAAGACGTAGCAATAGAAGAAGAGATTAAAAAAGATAATGGATATGATAGTATGGAAGATGAAATTGGGAAAGATAAGATGTATGATAATACAGAAGATGCGAAAACAAATATTAAAAAGAGGAAGCTTATTGCCTTATCACTAACAGAAACATCTTTACTTCAATCAGTTCCTATAACAACTAATTATATTCTCCCACCTCAGTTGAGATTACTTTCAAAACTTTACAAAGCATTACGAGCTATCCAAAGATTCAACAGTGCCAAATTATTAAATATAATTTTTATAAAATCAAAAAAATGTATTGAGGAATTAGTTCACCGAAGAATAGAGGAAAGTCATTTTAGACAGTTAAAACACATAGCAAAGGATGTTTTTCATTTTGAGCCTGTGGAAATACAACATCTTAATAGAATGGTATCTTCGTTTATTATTCGATGCGAAATTGTAGATTTTGATTTAATGTTAGTAAATTATTATAAGAAGGAGTATAATGAGTTTATGAAAGGAAGAAAAGAAATAGAAGGAAGAATAGATCCGGAATTCGTATTAAAAGAAATACCAGAAGAAGACTTGTTTGAAGATGATAAAATAAAAGAGGATAAAATAAAACAAGATAAAATAAAACAAGATAAAATAAAACAAGATAAAATGAAAGAGGATAAATTTAATGTATTGCCAATTAAAAAAGAAGGTTCAAAAAACAGATTAGAATCAATTTTAGAAAGGATTAAAGAAAAAGAAGCAAAAAGAAGGGAGTTATTCATTTCTTCCGGAGTTAAGGAAGATTTTCGTAGCCAAATAGAAATGGTATTCACTACAGAAAATAAGAGTACTATTAAGATGACTAGAATAATAGAATTACTTAATTTATTTAATGGTGAACCATTGATTGAAAAGTTGTGTTGTGAAAATCCAAAATTTAAAATCAAAATTATAAATAATGAAAAATATTTAATAATTAATAAAGAAGAGAAAGCAAAACAAATATGAGATGAAATATTTATAGGACAAATTATATAATAATATTTTTCATACTCACATGATGACATAAATCAAATCTATTATAATAAAGATTATTATTTGAAATAAAGAAATATTACAGAATGTAATCAGAAATAGAATAATTAAACATATCGTATAAATATCATTTAATAAAATAAATCAACGAATGAATTAAACTTAACGATTATCATGAAACATATTTGCATATCAAAACGATGTGTGATATAAACTATAAATAACGATCAGTGTTGTTAAGCTATGAAATTTGCAAAATATATGAAAAAGCATTCATACCCACTTTTCAAGGATAACAATCTCAAATACAGCAAGCTAAAGCGGATGTTGCCTTTTGAAAAGAATAACCATATGGTTGTAGAATTTGATTCTGAAAAAGAGCAAGAATTTAAAAAACTATTTGAGGATGAACTTGATAGAGTGGTTAATTTTATAGAAGAGAAGAAAAAATATTATGAGATAAAGCTTGATAAAATAGAAAAAGTAGTAAAGAAAATAAAGAAGAAGGATAATAAAAAAACAAAAAAAGAGAAAGATAAGAAGAATAGAAATCATATTCAAAAGAAAGTAATTTTTTTACAAACAGAAATAAGAAACTTATCTGAATTTGTCAAAATAAACACAGTGGGCTTCAAGAACCTCCTTAAGAAGCATGATAAATATACCAAATACAAATTAATGCATATATTTAAAAAACAGTTAAAAGAAAGAATAAAATCAATCAACCTTTTAGATAAGCTTCTTTATAAGATAAGTAAAATAATGCTGATCAATACTGAAGATAAATTAAAGAAGAATAAATTAAGTAATGTTGAGTTTATAAGAAAGACTAATAAATATTGGGTACACAGGGATAATATTGCTTCTTTAAAATGTATAATAGTAAAGCATCTGCCGATTTATGTATATGAAAATAAAAAAGAGGACGAATCAATTCCATTTATAAATAGGAATGCTACTAGTCCTTATTCAGCATGGAATCCATCAACTCATGATACTTGTATTTCCAGTGTATATTTTGATAACAAATCATTTGATATTTACAGTACCCGTCTTCATAAGCTCCATGAATCAGAATGTATTCGTATACGCTGGTATGGAATGAGCATCACAGACACTGTTTTTGTGGAGCGCAAAAAACATGAGGATGGATGGACAGGAGAAGACAGTAAAAAGCTACGATTCATAATACGAGAAAGAGATGTGCTTCCATATGTAAATGGAGTAGATGTTTGGTCTGAGGTTAAGCCTTTAAACATGTCTAATTTAAAGGATGCTCGTAGGCTCTATACGGAGATCCAAGAGTCAATTATAAAAAAAAAGCTTCGCCCAAGTGTTCGAACCTTCTATCGGAGAAGTGCCTTTCAAAGACCTGACAGTGCTGAAGTTCGAATTTCATTGGATACAGATTTATGTATGATCAAAGAATGCTTTGATTGGAATGAAAAAGAAATAAAAACCTGGAGAAGGATGGATGTTGGATGCGAATATCCATTTCGAAATTTAAAGAGGGATGAAATAGTACGCTTCCCCCATGCTATCATGGAAATTAAGACTCAATTTCAGGATTATTATATGCCAGGTTGGATTGAAGAGCTTATTTCTGGACCATTGGTCGAGCATGTGCATAAATTTAGTAAGTTTATGCATGGAACTGCGATGCTATATCAGCACATCGAAGAGATTCCCTACTGGCTACCACAGCTAAGAACAGATATCAGGAAGGATCCATACTACACGCCTAGAGCACATACACGAGATTTCAGAGATGGCATGCTTATTGAAATTCCGCGTACTCCTAAGCATACTGAAAGTACGCCTCTTTTAACTGATGAAAGTGTTAGCGGAGTTCTTGAAATGAATTTAGATGATAAAAGGATAGCTGTGCCTATAAGAATTGAGCCAAAAGTATTTTTTGCAAATGAACGTACATTTCTATCATGGCTAAATTTTTCTATATTTGTTGGAGGTATTGGAACTGCAATGCTTGGCCTAGGGGATCGAAAAGCTATGGCAACGGGTGTGGCATTTATTTGTGTTTCACTCATGTTTGCACTTTATGCACTTTATTTGTATTTCTGGAGAGCGCATAAAATACGCAGTCGGGATGCCGGGCCTTATGACGACTTAGTTGGTCCAGCTGTTTTAGTATGCGTCTTTTGTGCGGTCATGCTAGTTTCGATTCTTTTTAAATTTCCACTAAAAAGATTTTAATTTGGCATTAACCAAACCTAACTTTTTATATAAGAGTTATCGTTTTATTTTCTTTTTTTTTCTATACGTTGTGTGCGCCCATCAACACTATCATTATCTATCTTTTCTATCGCTTCTTTGATTCTACTATTTAATTCTATGTTATCCTCAATGCTTCGCTTAACTCTAATGAGACGATTTTTAATATAATACGATGAATTGGATATATGCCTCGATAGTTCGTGGCAAAAACCATATAAAATAATATTAATAAATAAAATTTATTGAATAGAATGTGGATTTAATTAATTACATTAACATCATGCATAAAAGAAAAGAAAACAAAGCAATAAAAAGGAATAACAATTTATATAAACAAACTTCTTATTCTATTATTATTGAAAGCAAACATTTCAAAAAAACGGTTCACATACAATTCTTTGTACTAAGAAGAGTATTGAAAACATATTTCTGATGTCTATACGAAGCATTGAGAATGAAGGAATAGGAAAATTTGATGATAATGATAGTGTTATTATAAGCCAACGTTTTGAAACAAGAAAATACCAAAATAAGACTAATAGGACATCCTTTTATTGATATAAAGGTTGGAGACTCATAACTCGATGTTTTATAAATAATCTTTATAAAGAGAAGCTAGAATAAGCTTTTTTAAATTAATAAATGAAATAAAAATCAATAGGTATAATAGCACACCATATTTAATGGAGTAGGTGTCTTATCATTGCATTTCATATTTAATAAGTTTAGATATGATTAAAATATAATAATATCATTAATATATGGAGAGGGTGTTTAACAAAATCACAGCAACTGTTTATTTCTTTTTTGTATTATCTTTATTTGGCAACCATCAGTTCTCCAATTCTTCTCTTCCATTTTCACACTATTCTTTATGTCGTTTTAATATTTGAGATTATATTGGATATGTCCTTTATTTAAACATAATCTTTCACGATTTATGATTCCTTGGCTATACTCTAGAGGTTCTTTTTATATATGGAATAATCTGTGAGGTTCTTGACCCAGTGCAGCAACTGTCTCAATTGAGACAATCTTTTCCCCTTAGGTACTCATACCGCTGTTAGTCGAAGCCCATACCGTCCATAGGGGCCGAATCGATCTTGCAAGCAAGGCAGGATACCTGTAGCCCGGTACTTTTGGCATCAAACCAAGATATTTTTATCATTCTAGTGTCATTCATAAGCGTCCATATGGAGTCATGCAACTGATTTACCCGGAGTACCCCTACTGCAAACATTCCAATATAAGCGGAACGTCTGCGTGTTACCTTGGCTTAATCTAGGCGCGGGTCTGTTTTTATATTTCTATATTCATTGTTTTTCCAGATGCGCCCCCTTTGCTTTAAATAAAGCTCAGGATATTTTCGTGAGTTGTCAATTTGGTAATGGGTGCATTAACTAAATGCATATATGTGGGAAACTTGATGGCTTTTAAACAAACCTCTAAAACTCCCACCTTTGAAGAGGAATGAAGAAAATTGGTAACTTGGCCATCTACAAAACACACACATGGATAGACAGTTTTGGACTTGAATTCCAAGTTTGTACATGTCCAGCAGCTTCTGACACCCAAAACCATTAGTAAATTCTCGTCCTAGTTTAACGTCAATTTGGACGAACATGAAAAATATAAAAAATAAAAACTAATAGAATAAATATTACCTGTAAGTTTATCATTTTATTTATTATATTATCCTTCTTACTATTCCTATTCCTACAGTCATCCCTTCATCCCTCAATGAAAATCTATCTATCCTACTTTTATCCTTAGTCTCTACCAATACAATGGGCGTATCACATCTTATCTTAGCCATTACTTGTTCTCCCTTTCTTACAAAATGCTTTTTAACTACCTTTCCATTTACTACATTCCTAAATTCAACTATTTTACAAGGCTTTGCCATCATTCTAAGATGAAGAATACAAGAATATCCCGGAGATATAATATTCTTTGTCTCTAAGATATTTAGGGTACATGTAAATTCTGTACACACTTTTAATTCTGTATTGCAAGGATGACAAACCATGTCTCCGACATCTAATTCCACATCTTTAAATTTAAGCTTTATTATTTCTCCTGCATATGCCTTCTCGATCTCGTTTTCATCCTCATCATAAAGAAGACAAGTAGTATTGATTCCTTTTGGAAGTATTTTTACTTCATCACTCGTATGAATAGCTCCACATTCCATTCTTCCTGTTAAATAAGTATTTCCCAAGGCTTTGATCTTTTCAGTAATGGAAATAATAAATGGAGAATTGTAATCTCTATCAATTTCCAACTTGTTGAGATATTCTAAAAAGGATTCTCCTGTATACCAAGATATATCTTTTGATTTATCTTTTATGTTAATTCCTTGAAAGCCACTAATAGGTATAAAAGACACTGGAGTGTCTTTGTATAGCTTCTTTAAATACTCGGTGAGTCGTTTTTGGATGTCTTGAAAACGCGTTTGGCTCCAGTTTACTGTATCCATTTTATTTACTAGCACTACCAACCTATTTATTTTTCCAGTTCGTGCAAGTAACACGTGCTCCCGGGTTTGACCGCCCTTTTCAAACCCCGCTTCAAACTCGTTTGTTCTTGCAGAAACAACAAGCACAGCTACATCAGCCTGATTAGCTCCATCGATCATGTCCGCTACGTAAAGCTTATGCCCAGGCGCATCTAGTATATTTACTCGTCGATCAGGTAGCTCAAATGCAGCTCGTCCAACTTCCACTGTTTTACCTCGTTCACGCTCTTCCTCATTCTTATCCAGTGCCCACGAAAGGTACCAGCTGCCGCGGTTGAGTGCCGCGCTTTCATCTATATACTTCTGGAGTGTACGGGGGTCAATAAGGCCAAGCTGGCACAGAATCTGTCCAGCAATAGTGGATTTTCCAGCATCTACATGCCCAATAAATACAATATTTATAATCGGTTTTTGAGAATTCATTTTAGGGTGCCACTCAAAGAAATTATAAAATATATTTTAGAAAGGAAATGAGCGTATTTAAGTATTTAAAATCATTTAGAAGTTGCTTATACTTATAATAGAGTTTTAAGATAATCAAAGATTATATAATACGAAAATTTAAATGTTAAAACAAATGAGTAAGATATTGGCAATAAATATATTTTTAAGCAGTCGTTGCTTAAAATAAAAAGTTAGAATGTAAATTTCTAAAATAAAAAATTTTTAAATTATAAATTTTCGTATTCTTGAGTAAAGTTTATGTCTTATTCATTTACGAGTTTTGACTGGATGTTGGAAAATATAGCATAAGTTATATAATATAAACTTCGACATGACATGGCAATAAAAAGTATAATTGAAGTTGTGAAATAGAGGCCTAGGATGATAGTGCTATCGGATGTCCACCACGCATATAAAAATAAAGCAATAATCTTTTATTTAAAAAAATACATCTAATCATTTAACACAATTGATATAAAATTTAAGAATCTGTTTCAAAGAATTGCATATAATATATAAATAATTAATGATTTTGATAATACGGAATAGATAAATGTAAAATTTATTCTAATAAACGAAACTAAAGACTTATATTCATTTTTATAGTGTGTCCTAGCGATAAATATATGTGTATTTTTTCAAATTAATTAACAATGAGAAAAGTTACTCATTAAACGTAGTGGCCAAGCTGTAAGATTAAATTGGCACATAATTGAGATTAGTAAAATGGCTTTCTGAAGCAAAAGAACAAAAGTTGGCTATTTTTTAGAGCAACAATGATTGTCTTAATTACAGCAAAAAATGGTCTAGCAACTACATTAAAACTAGAACAAATATTTTGGAAAAACGTGATAACAGATTAATTATATGAATGAACAATAGTTCACACTGACCAATGTAAACATGTGATATGTTACATTCGATAATAATCAATAAATTAGATTTAAATAATTATAAATTTTTAAAATTGAGAATATGTACGATATTGATAGTACTTTGAATAATACTGTTTAATGTCCGAAATTAGAAATAATATAGAAAGTTATATTTATTTCCTTTTTTATTTATTAAATACTATTAACAAAAACAGTGAATTTGTTTTTAATACCAGTCAATCTATATTTGCTTTAATCAAATGTATTTGGTGTCCCACTGGTTTCAAATGCTCTTGAAATTAAGCTTAGCATTACAAAAATTATCACATATTTTTATATTCGGCAAATAACATAAAGAATTAATAAATATTTTTACTTTAAAAAGAATTTATAATAAAAAGATGCAACGTTTAATACAAACAGCATAGTAGTTTATTATAAAACTTATTGTCTAATATAGCCACTTAATATAATTAAATAAAATACATCTTGGTGAATGTATAGAAATTAAAAAATATCATGAATTATTTGTATATAATATAAAGGAAGCAAACTATATCAAAATGTTTACAAAAATAATAGTACACGAAAATTAAAATGTAATTGTTGTGAGTCTTATGTGAGTAGTATGCTGATAATATTTCTTATGGTTATATATAAATATGCAATATAAATACAAAATTACACAGAGTGAATTCTTTTTATGAATCTGATGTTTTCAGTTTTTCCTGTCATAGAAATAATATATCTAGATCGATAATATTTTAATCAAGATATGATTGAAAATTGTATTTATTTTTTAATTTCATTAACCTAGATAAGGTAATGTTGATTGATAATTGATGAGGAGCTTATTTGTAATAATAGAAAATATGTTATTTAGAATGTCATTAAACCAATGTCAAGTGTTTGAATTATTATTACTGGTTATATCAATCAATACTGAAATACACAATTTAGGAAAATAATAGATCAAATTTTAGTTAAATAATAAAATGATCTTTGTTTTTAATACACTATTTTATGTTGATTAGGAGCATGCTTATTTAGAACTGCAGCATGAAGTTTCTCATTTACTAGTTATTGATATAAACAGTTATGTAATCCGATAAATGTGGTTTATATTTTACATGTTTAATCTTATAATTAAAAACGTAAATAAAGGCTGAAGAAGTATTTATAAAAACCAGATTAATGTATTTAACCAGAATTAAATTGAAAAGAAAAAGTACTTTTTTAAACGTCACTTTTCACGATTTATTCTTGCTTAAATATACCCCAGTAATCTTTTTTATATTTGAAATAATCTGTGAAGTTCTTGACCTAATGCAGTAAATTGAGACAATATGTTACGCATTGATACCGCTGCTGATTGCAGCGCATTCCGTCTATCGGAATCGTGCCGATCTTAGAAGCAAATCAGGGCATCTGTAACCCGGTATTTTTGATACCAGATCAAGGCATCTATATTTTTTTAGTGTCACTCGTAAGTGTCCATATGGAGCTGTGCAGCTGACATACTTGCAGTGCTCATAGGCATCCAAATATAAGAGTAACTTCTGCGTGTCGCCTTGGTTTAATCTAGACGTGGGTCTGTTTTTATATTTTCATATTCTTTTGTTTCTCCATATGACCGCCTTTTCTTTAGATAGAGCTCAGAATATTTTCATGAGTTGTCAATTTGGCAATGGAAGAATTAACCAATAAATGTGTGTAACTTGATATCTTATTAACTAAACTTATATATCTCTAATTAGGAATGAAAAATTGGGTACGTTGGACATTTACAAAACACACACATGAATCGGCAGTTTCGGACTCGAATTTTAAGTAAGAATATATCAAGAAGTTTTTAACATTTGAAACTACTAGTATGTTCTTGTCCTGTCTTACGTCATTTCGGACATGATTAGAAGGTAAGAATTTATAAATATTTCAATTAGTCGATAGATTTAATCATATTACTATAATTAATACCGTTTATTTAAGAAAAAAATATTTAATATACTCTTCTTTAATATTGTCAATTAGATAATTGTACCAGTTTTATGTTAAATCTCGATTTGCTTTCTGTAAACTCACATATAATACATTTTTACCTCAAACAGTAATAAGCTATTTACTAAACGATGATCTTTCTGAGTTTTTTATTTTTTATTAAATGATAGATCATCAAATAGCTGCATGCCAGATGGTTGAGTCTCAGGTGCGTTGAAATAAATATCCTCTGCTTTTTTAAGCTCCTTCAAATATTCTTCAATATTTCCAGCTTTGTAAGTGTGTGTCCATACACATCCAGGTTTTAAAGATCTTAATTTTTTAATATTTTCTTTTATATTTACCTCTTCCTCCTTTATAATTTTGTACTCTAATTTTCTTTTAATTTTTTCCTTATCAATAAATTCCCTCTCATAAATAAAAACATAATCTTCCATGAAATCGTAGCAGATTCTTAAAGCTTTTTCTGTGCCTACACTGTATAGAATGGGATATCCTCTTAAATCACCATTAATGAAAAGAGCTTTACCTGCAAAAAAAATATTGCTATGCCTAGTCTCATAAATTAAATCACATACCGTATCTTTAAATTCCCTTATCAAATTAGTAAGCCCGGAATTTTCTGTCTTTACACCCCATCCCACCAGCTCTTTGAGCATTTCATTTCTAAGTTCTGATCCTAAATCTTCTTCTTTGGAAAAAACACGGCCAAGTAATTTAGAATATAATAATTTTGGAACAATAGGAGAGTACTCACAAATTAGATCCACTAATTGAACTACATCAACACCATCCAACCCCCATACATTTACTAATTCAATCACATCCATACAAAAATTTTTCATTAAAAAATTTACAGCTCTTAGACGCATTGAAGTAAGATTTAAAAAGGATTCAATGTATCCTTTTGCATTTCCTGTATTAACATTATTATAATATTGATTTACACCTTTTATATAAAAATAACTGTTTTTTAAATCATTGTCTTCTTTTATAAGTATTTCTTCTAGCCATCCGATTTCTCTAAATTCAAGTTCCAAAGCTTTAATTAGCATTTTAAAATTGAAATTTTCTTCTGGCACTAAAAAAGTAATTTGGTTATAAAATCCTTTAATACTAAATTCATTGCCAACAAATATTTTATATATTTTATAATCGAATTTGTTAAGCTCATTCAAAATAAGAAGAAAATATGGTGAAGGCTCTTCAGATCCATTTAGTATATTAAAAATCATTTTTCTTATTTGAATTTTAAACCCGTGGTATAATAAGCAACCCATAAATTCACCTGCTATGCCATCCATTTCATACCCCGTGCATTCGGGCGTATATTTCAAGATACTAATATTTTCATCATTTTCTTCGTTATTTAATTCGAAGCCAAAATCTTCATCGTTCGGCAGAAAATACAAAAAGGTTCCATCAAATCCAAAAAAGCAGTTTTTATAAACCTGAAATGATGTAATCAAACCAGTGGTATTAAAAAGATATCCATCAACATATATCACGCATTGTTTGTTATCATATCCCGATAATAGAAGGATACCATCATCATATTTACAATATTCCCATTTGATGTCATATCTGATACTCGTGTCTATTTTCTGGTTCAATATTGCACTATATTGATCATATTTTCCTTGCTTCATTAATTTAAAACAATTTACTTTGCCTAGACTTATCACTAAAATCTGATTACCAGCTATAAATACATCTCCGTTTCCAATATCCCCTATTACAGCAGATCCATTGCGAAATATGCTATATTTTCCATGACTGTAATATATTATTATATCTCCATCATCTATTGTTCCTGTAGTGTATCTTTCTATATTATAATAAAATGGTGAAATGTTAAGTTTTTTTAATTTATTAAATTCAAATCGATAAAACATATTTTTAGAGTACAAAAATATTTTTGAATCAGTAAGGGTTATCTTAGGGTTGATCAGTTTATGTGCTGCAGTGTTTATGACATTTAGTGTCTCATCATAAAAAATTATTTTGTTATCCGTTGCAATTATAACTGATACATTTCCGTTGTTAATTAAGAGCTTACCATCAAGTGGAAATATAATCTTAAGTGTTCGCGTTTCGGATTTATTGGCTAACAGTGGTACACTCAATAGCTCAGCATACTTTTCTGAAAGTAAAAGTATATATAAGATATCATTGTAGATAAGTGAATCTACAAGGAAGGGTGTGGCTGTAGGCAAAGCTGGCGAAATTTCAGACCTTATTCCAAGTGGTGCTTGAAACATGGGTATAAAATTTATTTTTATTTTCCCTTCTATGTTATTTCTTATTCGTTATTCTAATTCTTATCCAGAATTCCAGTATTTGGAAGTCGAATGGGTGTTAAGACATCGTGGAATGCCTTTTTTAATTGTAAAGAGGGAACCACCGTATGAGATAATTGATTCTAGTATAGAAGCTATGGAGATTATATGTGAAAGATGTGTTTTTGTGAGAAACGTATCTTATTATTTATTTGATGTCTCGAATATTGACGAATTGCTAGAATTAAAAGATGTAAAAGATTTAATGATTCAAGCTCGTGAAAGAAAAAATTTTATTGGATGTGTCAAAAATTTCTATTTCGGTGATAAAATTTCCGCTGAAAAATCAAAATTTATCAAAGATCATTTTGGAATGATTTTTAGTAAAATTGATCTTGTTACTCCCACAGATATTTTGGAACTCCATTTTTCAACCCGAATTTATGGAGGATTAAACTTTAAATCGTCAAATCGAAAGTATTTTTTAGGATTTCACGTTGAAAAGCGCCCTTTTATTGGGCACACAAGCATGGATTTGGAACTATCCATATTTATGGCTAATATTTGCAATATAGGTATTAATAGTATTGTCTATGACCCCTGTGCTGGCAGTGGTAGCATATTACTCGCATGTTCATTGCTCGGTGCTTTTGTGTTTGGATCTGATATTGACAGTCGGCAATACGTTGGAGAAAATATATTTAAAAATAATGTAAAGACGAGACTTAAAGGAACAAATATCTATACAAACTTTATTCATTATAACAATACCACATCAGTGCTTGGCTTTAATATAGCAGATCTTTTTTCTATACCCTTTATCAGGCCTCATACATTAGATTGTATTTTAGTAGATCCACCTTATGGTATTCGTGCATCATTAAAAAAAAATATTAATGAATATATTGAAGAGATCGGTAAATTAGGAGTAGAATTACTTATTGAGAACGGATATTTAGGGATATGGATACCAGAAGGGGTAGAGTTTAAATTAGATGGGTATGAAGAAATAATAAGTGTTAGGCAAAGACTTGCATCGTATACAAGGATGATGTGTGTTTATAAAAAAATATGACTAATGTGCAATAAATATTATATATTCATACATGAATTGAAACATATATACAATTTTGCTTAATTATTAATAATTCACTGAAACTGATATATTATATTTAAGTGTATGATAAATAGTACCAATGCATAACATAACATTATTAAAACAATAAGCTATTTATTTAAGGGTTAATGCTATATATTATTCTTTATTTTTCTTTTCGATGGCCTGCTGTTGGCATCCAGTGGCACTCTTTTCTCCAAATCTTTTTATAATCTCTTCTACTCGATCTCTTACGTCTATGCCATCCTCAATGCTTCTTCTGTACTCAAGTAATATGGTTTCGAGAGTTTTCTTCAGTACCGTCGATTGGATGTATGCCTCTATCGTAGTAATTAATTTTAATTCTCTTAGCTAATTCCTGTAGTACTTGGTTACCACACCATTCCATGTCATAACATAAGGTATTATTTTAGTCTTTGCTTTGTATAGCAAGCCTAATTCGTTCGCCAAGAAGGCGTATTTTTTCTTTTTCAACAATTTGGAAATTATCTTGGCTCGTTATATCGACTTCAACTAATATTATTTCATTCTCCTTCTTATCGTAAATAAATATATCTGGTCTATTATTTTTTATTAGGATATCAGTCCTTATCCTTGTATCGACCCGAATTTCGGCTCTTTCATTTTCCATGACCTCCTGGATTGAATAAGATCGTAGTTTTTTTTGAATTTTTGAGGCTGTACTTATTCGCAAGTAGAAGGTGAATACACCTAAGTACCTCATTATGCCTTCGCGTATAGTCATGTCCCAGCATTCGATCACAGCCTGTTGCTAGATGGTCGATCGGCTTTTTGACTTTACCACAATGCTGGCATTGTAAAGCATCGTCTTTCCAAAAAACGTTTCTATCTTGGATATAGTAATAAATTGCTTCAGCACGAAAATCAATGTTTCGCATATTTCATCCAAGTATAAGAGTCTTTTAAACCAACAAGTTCATTTGAGCGGGCCCTATATAACTTTTCATAAAATCTTTTCTTATTAATTTCGTCCTCATGTTTTATTATTATAAATCTTTTCTAATTTGTATTAAGACGAGTCTATATTTTTATTATAAGTTACTTATATTATTCAATATTTCAGAAGAATAAAGGATAATATGGACATTCTAGATCAAGTGAAAAAGGCTATTAAAAGATACGGAGAAGATGTACCGCTGAGTGATAGCTGTATGCAATAGAAAAAAAGTTAAGTTATTTAATATTTTACAAAAAAGAATCATAATTATCATAGAAATATCATCATAAAACTAAAAAAAAAGTATGTCCTTTAAAAATAACTTATAACAATAAAAGACAAAAATTTTATTTATTACCAAAAAAAAGGATCCAATTATGATCATAATAATATTAATTGATTTATTAATTAAATACATTTTATTTATCCCAATAATTATACCCCCAATGAATTATTTATATTCTCTTGCCATGATTCTTAGATTTCTTGGAGACTTTTCTCATATTTATACAATAGTAATACTCGCTCAGAAAATAAAAACAACACGATCATGTAGTGGGCTGTCATATAAGACTCAGTTATTATACTTTTTAGTATTTATAACGAGATATCTTGATCTATTTTATTTTAATGTTGAATCTTTATTGATGCTTTATAATACAGTTATGAAAATAATATTCCTTTCTTCTCAATCCATGATATTATACCTAATACGGGTTAAGTATCATTACTCTTATGATAAATCATTGGACACTTTCAAAAACAGCTATGTTATTATACCTGCTGCTTTATTAGCCATTATATTTAAAGAGAAGACATATTCGTTTTTAAAATATATAGTAGAGTATTCATGGACATTTTCAGTGCTACTAGAATCTGTAGCAATATTACCACAGCTTGTTCAGTTGCAGGAGACGGGCGAAGCTGAGACATTAACATCGAAATATATTTTCTTTCTGGGTATATATCGAGTATTGTATACACTTGGATGGTTGCTTAAAAAAATGCAGGGATTGAAGGTAGATCATTTGTTAGTTGCTACAGGCATTCTTCAGGCACTACTGTACACTGATTTCTTTATTTTATATTATAAGCATGTTTTTGCTACTGGAGGTGCTAAGAAAAGCATTCCCAAAACAAAAACCAAGGAAATAATAAATTAACTTGTAAGAATTGAAGCTAGACAGAGAAAATAAATATAATAAATATTATTATAATATGTGATCTTATATATATGCAGTATTCTGTTTATAAATATTTATAGTTTAATATAGAAATATACTATTTCTAGAAGATTCTATTACTTTTTTTATTAATCTATGTATTTTTTTCTACATCCCAATCTCACTAAAATACACGAGGGATTAAATTTTGTAAAATTAATGTATAAATTGACCAATGGATGATTCTGATACTCCTAATTAGTGTTGATCATGTCGAAAGTATTAATTTTGAATTTTTTCTTTACTTTATTACTGTACAAAACTCAATATTGTCAAAATGATATTAAACTAGTTTTATAATAAAATAGATAGTGTAAATTGAATTTGTACCACAATCTGTTTATATATGCGTAAATTTTGCAGATTTTTTATACCTATTTTTTTGGCTATGAGAGTTTTGAAGTTTGCTATAACTTGCTTTGCGAGTAACTATTGCTGCCAACTTACAAAAACATTATGAATAGAGCAAATAAGGCACATTTGGAGATAAAAAAAGGAATTCCAATATAAAAATAGCATAATATTCTGATAAACCGGCACAAACAATAAAAATTTCGGTTGAATCTAGAATTTTGTAATGT
This sequence comes from Astathelohania contejeani, assembly GCA_014805555.1. Taxonomy (NCBI): domain Eukaryota; kingdom Fungi; phylum Microsporidia; family Astathelohaniidae; genus Astathelohania; species Astathelohania contejeani. Next base: position 17,063 of record SBIQ01000030.1, on the reverse strand, counting down.
AGCAACACTGAGTAATTTAATGCACAACTCTTTATGGATATGATACCATAATGGTATAGAGCCAGACTTTATGTTAGAAATATTGATTTATAACTGCTCTCTTATGCTTTTAATATAATCTGTGTTAAATGAGAGTGTTTAAGGAAAATTGAATATTTCAATTGATACAGTAACTAGTTGAAATAATAAGCTCATTTTAACATAAACAGAACTTTAAAACTGAAAAAAACAGTAACTTGAGAAAAATTTTTTTGTCAAAATAATTCATACTAGAATAATAACATAACTTTCAGGTTTCGAAGTTGACTACATACTTATTCATGAACTAAGTATACACTTGTATTCTATTTATTGTTCTTTATTCCTTTTCGAAGAGGAAATAGCAAAACTGGTTAGTTATAGTTAATACATTTATATTCAAAGACCTTATTCACAGAAATCATTCTGATTTTAATTTAAGGCAAGCAAAATGAAATCCAATAAAAATAGTATGATATACTTTGTTTATATAAATCTTGATTTGCTAGCAGACGTTTTTATTATAATAAGTATTTCTATGGCAAATATAACTCATTTATACAAATATTTCGTTTGTATAAGAACAGCAAAAATACACATATATCAGCAAAACCCTTATTTTCCTTATAAGATCACTACTTTACAGATCTAATACTACTATGCAAATAAAATTTATTAAGGTAACATATGCTTTTTTTATAGTAAGATTATTATTACAAATATTAAGAAATATTTATAAACTAAGAAGATATAAAACGATAGAAACATTTATTAAATTATTCATTAAAAACAATAATATTTATATTAGAAATGATAAATTCGATAATTAAAAATTAGCATCCAAATGATAATTTTAAATATTAAATGTTAAAATTATATTTTTAATGCCGACTTATTAAGGATTAATGATTATTATCCAAAGTGATTTTAAATATGCTATTACTCTTTTTTATTTGTTTAAAACGGCTTTTATTTATAATTTACTTCGTTACTATACATTTTTCATATTGTGAATATTTATTTATAATATATGTTCAGCTATATAATCTATTCATAAATACACATATTCTTGTGTGAATAAAAATTAACAATTTAATATTTTCTTAGCTGTATTTTAAAAGGTTTTTTATATTTAAAATGAGGTTATTGGCTAGTGCAACGAATATCTCAGCTGAAACGATCATTTACACTTGGGCATTCATATTGCTTTTAGCCAAATCTTATATTGTTTATTGAAGACGAATGGATATTGAAGTAAAAAGGTAACTTTAACTATTGTAGTATTAGTATCCATATGGTGCCGTGCAGCTGGCTTGCCAGGTCTAGTATACTGCATATAACTTAAGTGAGACGCTGTGTGTTACATTGGTTTAATCTAAACACGTTATCTGTTTTGAAAATATTTTATTTTTTTATCTTCAAATACGCGTATTTTGCTTTATATAGATATCAGGCAATTTTCATAAATTGTTAACAATAATTACATATAAATATGTGAACCTCGATGACTAATTAAAGAATCTCCGGATTCCTATTTCCAGAGAACTATTTTGAGAGTTGACTATTTTTAAAACACGCATGATAGATTGATAATTTTGGATTTGAGATATAAGTTTAAACTCATCTAGAAGTTTCATAAACTTAAAGGTGCTAGTAAGATTTCGTCCTAGTTTAAAGTTATTTAAAGCGAGATAACTACATTAAAAATCATAAAAACTAGTCCTTTTGTAAATATGTCCAAATTATGGTAAACTAGGGTAAGAACTTAAACTTGTTTTAGATGTCAGACGTTGACAAGCAAGTACAAACTTAGAATCCAAGCACAAAACAGTCTATCTATATATGCGTGATGAAAATGGCCAACCGTCAAATTTTCTATCTGTAAATGTAAGTTCCAACAGTTAGTTAAATTATCATTAAGTTTCACACATATATGGCATTTGACCAATGCATCTATTGCTAAGACAATTCACAAAAATATCCGAGATCTATCTAGAGCAAAGGAGGCATATCCGGAGAAACTAAAGAATATGAAAACATAAAAACAGACCCTGCGCCCAGATTAAATTAAGTAAACAGGCAGACACTTCGCTTATATTAAAATGTATGTAATAGAGGACATTGTGCAAAACAACTGCACGGTCCCATGTGAATGCTTACGAGTAATACTAGAATGATGAAAGTGCCCTGGTTTAATATTGAAAATATCGGGCTACAAATACTCTGCCTTGCTTTCGCAAGGTCAATCCGGCTCCGATAGACGGTATGAGTACCTAAGGAGAAAAGATTATTATAATTGAGACAGTCGCTGCATTGGGTTAAAAATTTCACAGATTATTTCATATATAAAAAGAGCCTCTAAAGCATAGCTTAGGAATCATAAAGCGTGAAGGATCTTCTTTAAAAAAGATATTGTTTTTCGTAATAAATGGCAAATCTTTTTCAAAAAATATGGGTTAAATAATATATCTTTACTTCACATATCAATGCATAGATACCTTATCATATCAATTAATTAATGGTTTGTTTTATTATATTGTTTTTCAAATCGTTTTGACTTTCTATTCTTTTTTTAACCCAACATAATTAGATTCTGAGTCCATATGAAATGAAATTATAAATTTAGATTTACTAAAGATAGAGTAATATTTATTAACATAAAATCGCAAAAATTTGATAAATAAAAATATGCATTTAAAAAAATAAAATATAAATAAATAAATTTAGATTGCTATGCAGAACACTTTTCATTTTATATTTGAATCATTATGAAATATTAACAACATGTATCTCTTCGAAGTTGATAAATAGAGGCCAATTATTTATCAAATTAATATTTGCAAATGATTTATTTTTTCAAGATTGTTATGCACACTTAATGTAGAATATAATTAAGATAATAAATAAGAACTGGAATATATGGCAAGTAAATATAAAACAAAACCAATGCGAATTTGAAAATAATGAATTTATATTGAACCAAGTTTGCATTAAAAGTAAATGTCACCTTCATTTTATTACTAAATAATATATTTTATTTATCATAATCAGAACATTCATACAGTCTTGTAATAAACCTACTAATATTATTTTGTTCGTTCTTAAGTTGATACCCGTTCACTGTTAAATTATCACCAATTCTTTTAAAGGACAAAATCTGGTATGGAAATACTGAACATAATTCAACAAATTTTATAATAACCAATGTCAATTGATCATTTGTCGGGCGCATTTTATCTTTTGTTTCAAAAACCTCCATAAAACGTTCTCGTTCAAACGCAAAAATTTTACTACTATTCAATACCACATAAAATATTTTTGGCGATATATTGAATATAGATATATCCATATGTGATGAATAAAACTCTGTTTTTGATATAGATATGCTTTTTCCTGCATCTAAAGCATAATAATACGTGTTAGTTTGATGATTATATGAATGTTCACCCTTTGGGACTGATTTATAATAGACTAATCCGGTGTAAAATGCAAATATAATAGAGGTTATCGCCATAGCAATAGTTATTATTGCTTCTTGTTTCAAAGCCATCTTCATGGGTTTATAACCAATACCCAATTATTATGATTTTTATTTAAATAACTTTTATTTATTATACTTTTCGGTTTTGTGCGTCAGCGTGACCATATAAATTTCTCTTACGATAGATTGGCTATATTTGATCCATATCTTTTTTACGTATCTTACCAAAGCTGGTGATATTTACTCAATTAATAAATATGTTCTATTATACCCATACTAATTTATTTAATTACATCTCTGTATTTACTTTTTTAGTATAGATCTCATACTGTATGTAATTATCTGTGCGATAAAATAATATAATATTTTCTTCAATATATCTCATTGTATTTCTCTGAATATGATGTGTCATGTAATTACACTGATTAGCTGCCTATTTTAAGTCACAAGTTCTTGAAGTATAGCCCAGCCTGATCTCGAACTTGCGCATACTTCTTAGGGAAAATAATTAATGACCAATAAGCCACAAATCTATAAATTATGAATAATTTAAATAAACTTTTTTTATATTAATTTGTGATAGCATTGTACATTTTCCCATTTAAAATTTATTGATAAATGAATATAAACAAAACAAATGCATAAAAGAAAATTTTATACAGATAGTAATGATGATGAGGAGCCAATCATTAATAAAAAACCAAGGATAAAATATGAAAGCAGTACTAGTAGTACTATATTTGATAAAAAGAGATTATACAAACCACGTGTAAATAAAAAAAAGGAATTTGAAGAAAGCACATCAGTCAACCCAAAGGAAGATATAAGTATTAAACCAAAAATCGATATAGAAGATACTAAACCCAATCCAAGAACAGAAATACAAAGTACAGAAAATATTCATAAAGATGAAACACCCATATTAAATAAGAGTGCTATAACGATGGGGCTTATAATCCTAGGTATCATATTACTTTTAACTATTGCAATATTGATTTTTAGGTTGATTTATAGCTATTATAGAAAACAAAATGAGGATGAAGAACTCGAAGCCATAAGAAGAAACATATTAAGACCTAAAATAGAAAAAATTACATGTGACACCGTAAAAAGTGCGAAATTTCCCAGACATAAGCCAAGATAGAACTATAAATAAAACCCTTTTATAAAAATGATCAGAAAAGCAGAGCTTAGGTCTTTGTAGTAGTTATATAAATTCCGATCGGATTTATTTATAGGTTAATGCTATATATTATTCTTTATTTTTCTTTTCGATGGCCTGCGGTTGGCATCTAGTGGCACTTGCTTCTCCAAATCTTTTCACAACCTCTTCTACTCGATCCCTTACGTCTATGCCATTCTCAATGCTTCTTCTGTACTCAAGTAATATGGTTTCGAGCGTTTTCTTTAATACCGTCGATTGGATGTGTAGTAGTTATATAAATAACTAAAATTTAATTAGTGGTTTATGCCTCTTTAAAAAAAAGTTAAAATAGTATTAAAATAAAAAAAGCATTTTATATATAAACAAACGTTTATTTATACTAGTTGTTAATATTTTTTTGAAGTATTGATATTGATTTTTGCTTCATTGAAATAGATATTAAAAACAAATATTGAAATCATTTTCATTTTTTCTTCTACTAATAACATCATCTATTTGTTTAACCACACATTTATGTAATTTTTAAATTATTTACTTTAATGTTCAGTTTTAAACCATCATTTCTAGTTTTATAATACACTATTTTTCTAATAGTATTAATATGTAAACCAGAATTATTTAGGACACAAAGTTAACATTATAATTTAGTATATAATAAAGTTGATGTATAGCAGAAATATTATTTCAAATCCGCATATCAATATAACTAGAACTGAAATGCCATGCAATTATAAATAATACAGCGTTTACCCTTTTTACAAAAATTAAGATTATAATAGGAATCATTTTAAAAAATACTGATATTATAATTATTTTACTTATATTACACCTTTCAACCATGTTAAATATCCACACTCTATTCATGATATATACTAAATTAAATTTTTTATATTTGCATCGTAGTTTTTATGATAATACCATAAAATTTTTATCTTTTATGTTTTCCATGTATAAAAGTTATAGTATAAATAACGTTTTATAAGTTAACGCTATTATTGGAATATTTAACTTTTACTATATATGTATTTGATGACAACATGATTTAGAATATATATTGTTCTTGTATTTTTATTATAAGATATTCTAATTTTTCTACTGTTTTTATATATATAAACTTGGATTTATTATATTGTACAATTTTATACTTTTATTTTCATTATAGATTATTTTGAACAACGGGTTTGTATATTTTCAACAATTTTCTGTTGTATGAATTTAATATATTTTAATTTATCATTATTTTTTTTAATTTGTAGTATGCACAGTAAAGCTACTTCAATTAAATGCCATCTTCTATAGGATAACAAACCAATACTTTAAAATTAAAAGATATCTTATACATTGTTCTAAAAACACAATCATTAACTCTATAATGTAAGATTTAATGTTTCATATAACCCATGCACTTATAACTTATATAAATGCGTTTTTAGATTACTTACTTTTTAATAAATACTTTGACCCATTTTTATATGTGCATAATGGTTTTTGCATGTATCGATCGATCTATTATTAAGTTTTATTATTCTTTATTTATATTAGTGATATTTTTATTGTTGTTTTCTTTTATGCATGATTAGCATTCGTAAGAATTACCGATCCCAATCTTCTCAATTGCTTCTACTGTTTATTTCAATACAATCTTTAATGTTTTCCTTGAACTCTAGTGCGATAGTCTTTAATTTTTTTTGATACGTTGCATCATATATATGACTAGATGTTGGTGTAATGTTGATTTCTTTTAAATAACCTTTATGAAAGAAATTTAGTCACTATGCCATCCCAAGTTATATTATAAGATATAATTTTAATTTTATAAAGTAATTTGAGCTCATTGGCCAAAAGATTATATTTTTTTCTCTGTCTAAACTAGCTGAAGATTATCTTTACTCGTTATGTGAATTCAACTAAAACATTTTATTTAAGATTTTATTGTGATAAATATGTCGGGTCGAATATGTTTGACCATAATATCAGTATTTATTCTAGTGTCGACACAAATTATCGCTCTTTTATTTTCAACAATTTCTTGAACATGATGCAATTGCAGTTTTCTTGATCGTTTGATTCTGTATTTATTCAGCAGTAAAAAAAGTAAATACCTGAAAAACTTTTTATGTCTACTTGTTTAATCATGATCAAGCACACTATCACATTCGTTAGCTAAGTGATCTACTAATTTTTTAGCTTTACCCCAACGCAGCCATAATATCCCATGTTCACACCAGTAGGTGTTATTATTTTTGGTACAGCAATATAGTGCTTCGACACAGGTCATTGTTTCAATGGTTCATCTATATAGAAGAGAGTTTTTGGCTTTTTATCGCATCTGATCGGGCTCTATACAACTTTTCATGTAATTTATTTTGTTTTATAGTAGTTTTCTTGTATACATTTAGTGATTATTCAATGAAGTATCATTCATTAAATATTTTATTTTAAGGTAGTTTCGAATTAAATAGATGTGTGTTTTGTTGTTTTCTTCAACTTGTTAGACCGCTTCTCTTCTTAAAATACACTTTTGTATTTTTTAACGTTCCAAAGTTGATAGATGTATTCACTCTTTAATTCTATACTTTGTAGACTTCTTTTCATCTTCGTGCGTGAGATGAAACTATTTCAGACAACCAGGTCTAAGATGGATACTATATTTAACAAAAGTTAGACGCATGTCGTGATTCCACGTGGTAATATTTTTACATGATCTAGGTCATATCATTATTCAATTTTTTGTGTATTTAAATTTTATCTATGAATATATAAAAAGTACTTTATTTTGTGTTTGACGTATAAAAATAAAAACGGTGTTAAATTGTAGATACTACACTATTTAATTTTTCACTTAATAATGAATATTGTATCGAACATTTAATTTCTTTAATATTCATATATGTTTTTAGTATATAATTTTTATTTTAGATGCATTCAAAAAACTTTTTTCTTAGTTTCAGGCTGAAATTGATGATCATCAGATACCGTTTTTTCTGGTTTCTCATCTATAAGCTTCGTAAATATATGATTTTGTGATATATTATCGCTACTAAGTTAAAACATTTTTTCAAATTCTCTTTTTTCTGTAAGTAATTTTTCATCTATATTATTATTTTTATTTGTAAAGTTTCTCACAGCATTTTCTAATAAAAAAAAATTATCAAATTGAGTATCGATAGCATTTACAATTGCTTTTATATCAAATTATCAAATGAATTTTATTTATAACTATATTTTCTGATTGATATTATTAAAATTTGTATTACTTTGCAAATTAATTTCAGTACTTGTATCTATTTCCGCCGCATTATCGCATATTCTTTTCTATGTATGATTGCTTAATATGATTATTTATATTATCTATATAAATATTATTTGCATCTAAGTATATATCATTAACATTTCTGTTATCCATAATAGAATTATTGTTATTCCACATGCTATTATTTATCATATTAATATTACAAAAAATGTTATGTATCTCATCAATTTCATTTTCTTAAGTGCCATTGTAATTTTTATTTATATTCGATTAATCATTATTAATTATAATGTTGTTATTAATATTATTTTCAATCGTTTCATTTGTTCTTAATTTTATAATTTCCATTCTCAATACGTTTTTAATATATTAGATATTATTTTCTGTTAATTTAAAAGTAGGCATTTTGTTCCATTATATTCTTATGTTGCAATATTTATTTAAAAGTGTATGTTAGCATCAATATTTAGTCGTTTTGTTTCATTCTTTACAGTAATTTGAGAATGATGATCCATATTACACAATAAATATATTGTAAGTACATTTGAAAAATTCGATATATTATTGCAATTGCATAAAAAGTTTAAATAGAAAGAATATGTGATAAGATACAACATATCAGAAATGCTTATGTGCACTTAGCTTATAAAAATATATAGATGAAGATTTGATAAGCAATCCTTCATAACGACTTTTAATTTTTTTTATAATTTGCTTATATATTTTTAGAAATGACGATTAGCGATACTATACAGTTTTATTAACACTCTATATAGTATTACATAAGCTCTTGTTACTTTTTAACAATATATTTTCTTGCTGTTAATAAGCATTTACATATTTTCTTTTTGACATTTTATTTCTTAATTTTATCGCAAGCCAAAATAAATAATATTTCAACTAATATAGTTAATAAAAAGTTCATAAGTTACATATTCTTCTCGTATTTATAGCTTTAGTTTTTCATCGGAACATAAATTTCCAAAAAAAATTTAATTGCGGCAAAAAAATGTTTTAATTAGAAATTCATTAGTAAACCAACTTTATATACTTTGTTTAGTACCAAACTTTTGCAATGCATTTAAATATCTCGCTTGGTAACTAAAACAATATAAATTTATTGGCTCAAAATAAACTTATATTGTATGAATCAATTATCATATTCTAATTCATAAATAAATAGTTTATTTGATTAAATATAACAATATTTTAGAATCGTAATTGAAAATACATAGTTTATAATGCATTTATATCATTTTAATAATACCAAATTACAACAAAAATGTATCAGGAGTTTCAACTATTATAATCTGTTGGTGATGAATACTTTGTTGAAATTAAGTGTAATAATGCACATATTGTCGTATATTTGTTTTTGACGTAAATTTTATGTTTAAAGGCCAAGATTAAGCAAATGAATGAAAGGTTTTATAGTTTTCGAGTAACTATATTTAAATAGTGCTTTAACTATTTATTAAATTTTATGAAAATATTTTAAGTTCAATTTAATACAAGCTATATGTTCTGAATACATCAAAAGTACGATTCTATCAAATATATTTCGATATACAAATCAAAATAATACACAAACAACCATTTCTATTGAAATACTTTCATTTGAAAAAAATATTTAATATAGCTAAATGAATTCGCATTGAAAATAAACACAATCTATTTTTAATGAATATATTTGAATCGAACAAATATACCACATTAGTTTATACACAAATCTGTATATTATCGATTAATTTTTTTTGATCAAACCAGTTACTCTGCTATAACAAGAACTATCATAATATTAATTGAATATATTAAATTAATCAAGTTGATATACTTAAAATTTTTTATTTATATCAATTAATTTTATACTGTTAATTCCTGATTTTAAATAAACGACATTCGAATTTACTACAATTATTTAGGCTATAATTTATAGTATCTATCATTAAATAATTCATTTGATTACAATCTATTGTTAACTTCATAGTTAAATAGTTATAAGATCGTTTTGTACGCATCTACAAGCTCAAGATTTATTTGAGGCTTAATTAACGAAAACCGTTAAATTGAAATGCCATGTCACCACGATACGTAAAAATAGTGATGCGCAATGAAAATTGCATTATCTATATCGAAATATTTTTATGATGATTTACTTGCACTTTATTATATATTTTAAAATGTCATACTAAGGAAATAAGAATCTATCGAATATAATTGAATATCTTGGAAAAGTATAATAAAAGAATATACGTATATAACAAATAAATAATATCAGATATAGTATCACACTGCATGAGTTTATCATATACTTTTAAACAAATGGTAAAAATGTGTATCGCAGTACAAAGTCACAATATAATAAATTAAAAATAGGATGAAAAATAGAAATAAATATTGTGTATAATGTGTATTCAATATACTGATAGAAAAACTATCATTGATAATATAAATAAACATATATTTGGCTTTTTTGATATATGCAAAAGTCTAAAATAAATCGAGCCTAGAAAAATCATAATAAAAACCCTAAAATTAGCAAAAGTTAATAAAATTTGATATTCCAACAGCAACTATATATATATACATATTTTAACTTTCTAATACATAATTAAGATATTTTCTCTACAGTAAATAGAAAAAAAGATGTATAATATATTTTTTAAATTGCTAAGATATAATTAGCAATATGCGTTGTTCAAATGTAAAAAAAAAACTTGATTTAATTACATAACAATAGTTCGAAACTGTATAACACTTTTACCTCGAAATCTTTTGGCAATAAATTCCTGTAGAATAAAAAAGGGTATGTGCTTTAATAAGTAAGAATTTAATTGTTACAGACTTATGTTTTTTTTATTTTATATAATCATTTTTAATAATAAATAAAATTTGAAGAGTAAAACAAGACCGCCTTTCTATAATATACCAATACTTCAGTGCGAAATACTCTTTGACAGACGTTTCTGCTAAGAGTCTTTGGCGCTCTTGAACAATAGACCATTTTAAAAATAAAAAAATTGATAAAATAAAAATTATTAACTTCTAATAAAATTATTTAACTATTTGAATTTTTTTCTTTATTATGCATCCAAATAAAAAAAACAAGATATACATAGACTTTATCTTTATTAACATCATATTTTACGCAGAACCTTATTAGTATGAGAAAAGGAACCTTCTATTGTATTCGTATGCACTAATGGATTTCCAGAATTGACGAAAGAAATAGAATGATTCACTGTCAGATGCAAAATTGTCGATATCCTAGAAAAGGCCGCTTTATATGCTCTCCATTCATCAGTTATACATGTTGTGCTTGGAAGAATATGGTTGTGTATAATTTGATACATGGTATTTACTGATCTATCTTCAACAAATACAATAAACGCCTTTTTTGAATTTCTTTCAACACATACCATGTTTTATTACGAACTCTTCCACTTCCATATTTTCATTTAAAAGACAAACTCTCGTCGATTTCAACAATAATAAATTCACCATTTTTATCAATACCACCCATTTTCGCATCATTTCTAGTCATATCCTCTATACAAGTCGACCTAAATCTTTCGACCCATTCAACCACCGACTTTTTTGATATATTTAGATCAAAAACTATATTACATTGTTTAGTTATATTAATAATCTTATATAAGATTCTAAGAACTTTGCCAATTTCTAATTTGCTTTTGTGAAAAAACAAATTTTTTCTTATACATTAAAATCTTATACAAAAGATGTACATCTCCATTTATACTTGTCTATACGCCTCCTTATTTTAATTAAAGACATAGGTATATTGCAAACTTCGCAAAATACACTATTGTATATAAACTCACATTCGGCTGCAAATTGAATTGTATATTCGGTATTTGCAGTAATTCTGATTAAAAAATCATCGGAAATTCATAAAGACTTAATCTACGAGTTTGTATAAAAATGTATCTCTTCTATAATGAAAATTCTTATTTTTTACTAATTTTAAGCCTTATCAAATTTTTATTTTTAAATTGGTCTATTATTCAAGAGCGCCGAGTCTTTTAAATGTTAGGTGTAAACTTCTTTATGACGAAACAAAATAAAAATATTTATAAATGGTTATATAGAGCCAACTTAAATGAGTTAGTAAGTTTAAAAGGATCTTCTATTTGGATGAAAAACTGAAGTATTAATCCAAGCACTGAAGTAATTTATTGTTATACCCAAGATAGAAACGTTTTTTAAATGATAGATGCTTTACAATTACAGCATTGGGTAGAGCCAAAAAGTCGATCGACCATCTGGCAACAGGTTGTATCGAATGCTTGGACATAACTAAATGCTTAGACATAATAAGGTAATTAGGTGTGCTCACCTTCTACTAACGAATAAGTACGGCTTCGAAAAACGTGAAAACTACGATCTCACATAATCCAGGAGGTCAGGAAAAATAAAAAAGCCGAAATGAGGATTAACACGAGGATAAGGGTCAATATCCTGTAAAAAAAATAGACCAGACATATTTATTTATTATAAGGGAGAGAATAGAAGTATATTAGTTAAATTTGCTATAACGAGCCAATATAATCTCTAAATAGTTGAGATGGAGAAGAAGAGGAATATAACTTTTTGGCAAATGAACTAGGCATACTATACAAAGTAAAGACTAAAATAATACCTTATGTTATGATATGGAACGGAGTGGTAACTAAGTAGCAGAGTAAATATCTTAAAATATACACCCCACGACAGGATATACTCGACCTTATTAAAGAAGGTGCTTGATATTATATCACTTGATTACATAATAAGCATTGAAGATGATATGGACGTAAGAAATCGAGTAGAATAAGCTGTGAAAAGATTTTTAAAAGCTGGTGCCACTGTATGTCATAGAAAAGAAAGACAAAAATAGCACAACTCTAAGCCTTTAAATAAATTCATATTAATTATTTAGCTGCCAATTTTAAAAAACATTGGAATATAACCGAATTAGGGGTCGGGATGAATTATTCAAATGTATTTAGCTTTTTTTATAACTAAACTTGATATTAAAATTTTAAAAGCTCACTCAGTAAGAAAATCACTGATAATAAAAGAGCTAAAATTTATTGCTACTAAGACAAAAAAAAATGCTCTAATTAAAGATATTAAATTAATTATTTATCTATGGCCAAATGATGAACAAAATAATGCAATAAGAGTTACAATAACAGATCAGATGATTTCAACTTACTGTCATCGAAAAGTAGAGAAAATATGCTTTTGGGATAATATATTAAATAAAGCAAAAAACTAAAAAATGTCATCTAATGAATCGAAAATAACAATTTCACAAAAGTTATAAGAAAGTTTATTATTCTTTTATAATAAAAACATATATAAAATTAAATATTCTCAAAAAATCTGATATTACATTTATAGATTATATAATAAGCATAGAAGAGGATATTAATAAGGGTAGCTTGAGGAGAAAATGGAAAATTGGGGAGTATGGGTAATGTTTTAGTTGATGAATAAGACACAAAATTATTAAAATAAAAAATTCTATGTTAAATGATTTGCTAGTTGATCAGTTGAATTAGAAATACAAATATAAAATACGATAATACCATTATGACGATAGCATATAATATGTTTCAGTAAACATAGATAGATAAATAAAATTTTCTAGAGGTAGAATTATATAGTACACTGAACAGTTAGTGTAAATTTATAAAAATAATGTTTTAAAAGAATATTTATAGGATAATAGTAAAAAAACTTCAACTTGATCAAAATAATATACTTCCAATAAACATGGTTTTCACTGGACAATAATTTACTATTTACATCAAACTCTTTTAAATTAAATAAAAAATTTACATCAAACATTTTATAAAATTGAAGATGGATTAATTAGAGAAAATTTTCAACAGAAATCAGTAGAATAGTTTACCTATGTTTCACGAGTATTGGAAGTATATGAAACTTTAATAAAATAATTAAGACTTTATTATGCCTTAAAATCATTTGAGCAAAGTCTTTTGCTATTTTTAAAATCAAATAGTTTTAATATAGAAAGTATATTTATATTTAGAAAGAGATTTTAAGATAATGCAACAATCGCCCAAACAAAATAATTATCATTTTTTGATATATATGCCATAATCATTTGCCATTGAATTCAAGTTAACACTACAAGAACGTATGATAATCATAGTCTGGACATTAAATACACATTTATTATTTTATTATAAAATAGAGTTTATTTACTGCTGATATTCAATTACGACTATCTTTTATATACCGTAAATTTATATAAATTTATGATTTGATATATATCGAGCTATCTTTTTATATATCCAGCCGATCTTTTTACTTAAAAATAAAGCCTAATTTATATTCTTTAACATCAACTTAGAAATTAATACATTAAGCAATAACTAATTTAGTCAGATAGAAAAATCATTTAAATATGCAGATGATTTTTTAAAAAATGAGTTATATGTATAAATATTAAATATATCTCACTGTATTATAAAACATAGTATTCATTTTAGTTTAATAGCATCTTACAAATTTAATTAAATTTAAATTATTAACATAAACAAACAATCCATGAACATAGCAAGATATATTAATGAAATAAAAACATCAATATTGAAGCAAAAGCTACCTGGATCATATAGAAAAGATAAGTCAATACTTACTTGGGTTATAATGGCAATACTTGCTATATTTAATCTTTCTTTTGGTGTTATTATTATGAGTAAATATAATTCGTTATTTCAGATTACTATACCTTATAAAACATCTTCTACACCAGAAATAATTACTTATAATTTTAGCGTTCCCAAACGAACAAAAGCTCCTTTATTTTTTTATGTTCAATTAGAAGGTTTTTATCAAAATTATTTAGGATATGGAAAGAGCATTAATTATGACCAGCTTTCTGGAAAAGCAACTAAAGATATAAAATCTTGCAAACCCATAGAAAAAAATGGAAATATTATAATATATCCATGTGGGTTGGTAGCAAATACCTTCTTACAAGATAATTTTAATTTATTTAAAGGAAGCAAATATATTCCCATTTCGGAGGAAGATATTTCCTGGCCTTCTGAAAAATCAAAGTTTGGCGATACAGAATATACCCTAGATGAGATAGAAGCTCCACCGCTTTGGAAACCATATAAATTCATACCAAAATTAGGAAATAACAATAGGTTTATCAACTGGATGCAAATTAGTGCGCTTTCTTCTTTTCGGAAATTGTATGGAAAAATTGATGAAGGCTTGGAAGCAGGAGAATATAGAATAGAAATTGAATCCACCTTTCCATATTCTAAAAAATCCGTGGTCTTCCTTGAGTCGAGTTGGTGCGGTAGTAAAAATTTTTTTTTGGCTAATTATCTCTTAGTTGTTGGCGGGTTGTTAATGACTTTCACATTTGTAACTTTTTTTAAAATGTATCACAATATGTAAATAAAAAAGTAAACAACTAAAAGAATATAAAAATATTTAATTAAATTTTACGTAATCCTATTGTTATATTAGAGAAGTCATTTAAATTTCCTTTTGTTTCTTTATCAACGTTTAGTTCAAGATATAATCCGCCAAGAGATCCAATTATTTTTAATTTATCATCATCTCCTTCTATTATTTCATAAATCTTTCCATTCATGACATAATTATATTTTGATGGAATTGTAATGGCACTTTCATTTATCTTATCATAGAGTATAAAATCAACAGTATCAGCAGATGATAATGGAAACAATATTGAGTGATAATCCAATACTATCGACGATGTCTCATTTTTTAATAATGCACGAGATACTTTTTCAAATTTTTTCCCTTCGGAATCAACAGCGACTACTGAAAATCGCGAATTTATTATTTCCATTGTTTTAAGGGGGTCATTCAAGTTCGTTCAGGAATATGAAATATGAAATGTATATTATTATGAGCAGACTATTAAATGTTTGCTAGTATGAAGAGCTGAAATCCGTACTGTTACAAGGGTAACGATTGATGTAATCTTAATAAAAACAAAAGACTTAAAATATTATTATAAAAAAGAGAATGAAATTATTGAGATTAAAGTGTCATAAAAAGCAAGGATAATATATAGTTAGTTGAAGAAGGAAAGAAGAAGCATTATCGGTTTGAAAATATAATGTATTTGTCATATATATAACTACCAAAATATTTTGCGACATGGTGAGAAGTATCACATATTTATTAATCAAGCATTAGCCTTGCACTAAAAGCACGCAAACCATAATATTAAAGAATATGCTAGCAAACAAATTGCTTGAGTATGAAAAATTACTGAAAATATTCTGTATGCAATTTTTAGATAGAAGAAAGAATGTATAGAGAATTAGTATTGCTGGATGAAATTACAGGTAATAGAAAAGAGAAATTTAAAACAAAATTTTAAATTAATAAAATATTTATATATTAAATTAGATTTTATCTTAGATTATATATTTGTAATTACTTTTATTTATGTAGAGGTTATTTTTTTTTATATATGTTAGTATCCGTTAGCACTATCACTCAAAACCTCTCCATTGCTTCTTTTATACTACTGTTTATTTTCATGATATCTTTGATGCTTCACCTGAACTCTAGCAATATGGTTTCTACAACTTTTTTTAATATAATAGATTAGATACATGTCTCAATATTTAGATTAATATTAATCTCTTTTAGTAACTTTTGTTAAACTTCGTTACTATCCTATTCCAGGTCATAACATATAGTATAATTTTAGTTTTGACTTTATAAAGTAATTTGAGCTCATTAGCTAAAAGAGCATATCTTTACTGTCTCAACTAGCTGCGGATTATATTGCTAAACATTCTATTTTTATAGCGATTATTTGATTTAAGCTTTTGCAGTGAGTATATATCCGATCAATTATATTTTACTAAAATATCAGTTTTTATTCTGGTGTCTAGACGGATATCATAATTTCTTTTATTAAATGTAACCTTAGCTTTTTGATTGTTTAAAAATATATTTATTTATTCAGGAATAAAAGGTGAACAAAATAAAATAGAATTGTCATATTTATATGTCGTTTTATATTTTAAATGGTGTTAGAAAACTTATAATACAAATTTTTAAATATAAACTCTGAAATGTAGTACAATTTTTTAAATTAGTTTCAT
>SBIQ01000029.1:0-60505 GCA_014805555.1 Astathelohania contejeani | reverse complement strand
GTTTATATTATAAATCAAATGATTATAAAATAAAGATCCATTAAGTGATGAGCAGAAGGGTAAGACAATACTAAGATTTTACAAGACAGGGAAAAACATCATACGAAACACTTAACATTTTTTAATTTGAAAAGTTGATTTTTACTTACTTAGCATTATTATACAATTATTTATCATTTATAAGTTAAATAAAAATTAAAGAAATTTATAAAAAAAACTACAATAAACTGTTTAGAGCATTTAAAACACACTTTATAAGATATATACTTATGGGTTAAATTAACAAATCAGAGATCATTACAAATGGCATTTTTATTTAAATTTACTTTTTTGAATTAATAGTGCCACTTCTCACTGTAAAATCAATTGGAACGACTGGTTATTCAAATATTAATACGGCTTCTAACATAATTATGTATTTATATGTAATGGAATTGGAATATATGAAAGAAATATGGCATAAGCAATTTGAATTAATTGAGATCTCACTCTGTCAACAAATTATCGCCAACAAAAATATTAAAGTTGGAGTGGGTACTAAAATAAAGACAAGTTTAAAACTACACCTTTTAGTAATATATAATAAAAGGAAACCCGACAAAATTAACTCGCAAATTTTGATTTTTAGCTCAGTTTGATAATGAAAAGCCTAGAAAATATGCTATATTTCAAACGAAGGGTTACATTTTATAAATGCTAGTGAAAATTCGTAATACAAGATGATAGAAACTTTCGGGATGGAAAATATCACGAAATAAAAATAAATTCAGTAAGGCAACAGAACATCAAATAAAAAGTATGAGATCATTTAATTAATGGTATTGAGTAATAGAATCAATACAATAAAGTAGATAAACCAGTAAAGAAATCTTAAAAATATTTAACTTATTAATAGTTAAATTACTATCAATCCTTATATAAGCATAACTCGTTATACTTTTAATATAGTGCTTTAATACTGCATTACACGTCTTATGTAATACTTATTGTTATGAATAATGTTTATTTAATAATATGCAGTCTTATTTAATATTAATATATCCTTTCCACATTTAATGCAATATATATTGAGTTGCTATATTTCATATCGTTTTATAATAAATTTGGAATATCAAATATATTATATTTATATATTCATTTCTTTTGTTATATAACTATCTTCAAATCACAAAGTTATCTTTTAAAAAATATTTGAATATGGTTCAATTACATCTCATAAAAATTTATCAAATACTAAAAATGCCCCAATGCTGATTTTAGGAATAGAAGGGAGTGCAAACAAGTTAGGTATAGGAATTATTAGAGACAAAGAAATTATATTAAATGAACGTGTAACATATGTGACTCCGCCAGGAACAGGATTCATGCCCTCACTCACTGCTATGCATCATCTTAAAGCCATTCTACCCTTATTAAAGAGCTCGCTTGAAAAATGTAGTATAAAACTTTGTGATTTTGATTTGATATGTTATACAAAGGGACCTGGAATGGCAGCTCCGCTATCAATATGTGCAATTGTAGCACGAACCATTGCCTTATTCTATGATCTTCCGTTGGTGCCTGTAAATCATTGCATTGGACACATAGAAATGGGAAGATTAGTAACGGGTGCAGACAATCCTGTTGTGTTATATGTAAGTGGTGGTAATACACAAGTTATTGCATATTCTAATGGAAGGTATCAAATATTTGGAGAAACTTTAGACATAGCTGTCGGAAATTGCATTGATAGATTTTGTAGATTGGTTGGTTTGTCCAACGATCCTAGTCCAGGATATAATGTGGAGAAGATGGCAAACAATGGTGTAAATTATATACCATTGCCTTATGTTGTTAAAGGCATGGATGTTAGCTTTTCGGGGCTGTTATCCCATATTAAAAATTTTATAAACAAAAGGGATAGTATAAATAACGAACTAATAAATGATCTTTGCTATTCATTACAAGAGACGGTATTTGCCAGTCTCGTAGAGATCACAGAGAGAGCAATGAGTTTTACTGATTCAAAAGAAGTACTAATTGTTGGTGGAGTGGGATGCAATCGTAGGCTGCAAGCCATGGTTGGAGAAATGGCTAAGGAGCGTGGTGGTGTATTATATAGTACCGACGAAAGATTTTGCATTGATAATGGAGCAATGATAGCTTATGCAGGATATTTAATGCATAAAAGCGGAATTAGAGTTCCAATAAGTGAGTGTACGGTTACACAGAGATACAGAACTGATCATGATATTGTGGCATGGAGAAATAAATGATAAGTTAAGATATATTTGATGGATCCACCTTTTATATTAATAAAGAATTAATATTTAATTTAAAAGTTTTATTATTAGTAGTCATAAAAGTATAATTTCATATTAGAAATAAATGTTAATAAATTATAAGGTGTTTCGATAGTATCAGAACAAGAATAACTTATATCGATTAAATTATATTGTCATATAAAGTGATATTTACATATCCATTAAACATTTATGACCCAATTATAAAATATAAGTATTGATCTTTTGGTTTAATATAACATCTATTTTAAATAGATAATTATTATGCATTAAAAATTATTATTCTGTTATTTTTCAATATGGAACCGAGAAATTTATAAAATTCAACAATTAAATTTATCGAAACTTTCAATACTTATTTTCTTTATCAAATTATATATCTAAATTGTTTTAATCAAATTAATAATAAATTTATATGGATGAATAGGTTTTCTTTAAATAATCATATGTATAGTTGATTTTAAGCTTACTATTTGGTTGGGCATCGATAATAATTTATGGGATTCATTTGTTTGTTATAATACTATTTTATATTTATTAAATAATCTCGCTTTATTTAAACGAGATCTTTCACTATTTAAAATTCCTTGGCTATACTAAAAAGGTCTTTTTATGTATGGAATAAAATACTTGGCCCAGTGAAACGACGGTTTCAGTTAAAACAATATGTTTCATTAGGTACTCATACCGCTGTTAGTCAAAGTCCATACTGTCTATCGGAGCCGGATTGACCTTTCAAGCAATATAGAGTACTTTTAACCCTTACTTTTGGCATCAAACCAGGGCACCTTTATCATCCTAGTGTTAATATCCATATGGAGCCGTGCAGCTGATTTACTCGTAGTCACTTTACTGCAGAAATACTAATATAAGCAAAATGTTTGCGCCTTGCCTTAGTTTAATTTAGGTGCGAGGTCTGTTTTTATGTTTTCAGATACGCCTCCTTTGCTTTAGATAGAGTTCAAGATATTTCGTGAGTTGTCAATTTGATAATGGGTACATTAACCAATAAATGTGTAAAACTTGAGGGCTTTTTAACTAACCTCGAAAACTCCCACCTCTGAAGAGAAATAACGAAAATTGATAAGTTGGCCATCTACAAAACACAAACATAATTCGACAGATTGGGACTCAAATTCCAAGTTTGCACTTATCCAACAGCTTCTGACACCCAACACCACTAGTAAATTTTCGTCTTAGTTTAACGTCGTTTCGAACAAATTCTTATCTTATAATATAAAATTATTACATTTTACTTATGAGAGAATTTATTAAATATATTCTCTATTCAATAAATATTACAATCATACTCAGTGTTTATTTAATAAAAATTTGTATTTTTATTGTTATCCTATTTCTTTTTTAACACTTGTTTGTATTAGGCAGCCATATTCACCCGTATCAATATGCCTTCCAACCGCCTCCTCGATTTCATTTGGTATATTTAATTCATCTTCAATGCTCCTCCTGAACTCTAATCTCAAATGTCTTTTTTAATAGGTAAATTGGATGTATGTAACAATAATAAGGGTCAGATTTTACACTTTTAAATAGCTTTTGTGGTATTTAGTCACTATCTCGTCTTTACAATCATTAAAAATACATTTTTATAAGAAGAAAGATTATAAGTAATAAATTTTGATAAGATATAAAATCAGAGAAGTAGCTTTATAGTCTCTGAATTTGAAGTTTTGTATGGATTCTGAAGAAATATGCAATGAGTTTATGATGCCAAATATAGTATTCAATGGCAAAAATATAAATTAAGTATTTATATCTTAATATAATAGTTCTTCTCTTTGTTTATAATGTCACATTTTTTATTTACTTAGTTTTCTTTTTAACTGATTTAGTTATAATTAAGATTAATACAAAGAAAAATTAAATAATTACAGTCATATTAACATAATATTAGTTCAAAAGGAGAGAAATAAAATATTTTTGATTAATAAATCGATACTATACAATTTACCAGCCAAAAACAACCACATGTAATTATACAGATAAAATGGAAACAACTAAATATAATATTGATTATTTATTGAATACGACTCATTACTACCCAACTGATAGTATTAAGTAATATGTATGAAAATAATTAATTAGCATAACGTGGGCTTGGTATAATAAAATTAGATATGGAATAATCCTATATCTAATCGTAGTAAATGGTTCTATTCTATAAAATTATATTTCTTTAATTATAAAGCCCATACTAATACACAATCATCTCTTTTAATTTGTCTATTTCTATTATTTCTTTAACTGATTCTTCATTTTTTATGACCCATTCTTCGGCTTTATTTGGCTTATAAAGCTTTACAAAAAGATATGCTATAATTCTAATCTGTATATTATTATTGTTTGATTTCATAATTTCTTCCATTTTATTGAAAATAACAGAAACACTCTCGATAAACCCAAAATTGACCCAAGCATTTAATCCAAGCAATCCTAAAATAAAAATAAAAAATTCGCTGTTATTGCTTAGCTTACTTTTTTCAACAATAAATGTATTATAAGTCCAGTCCCAATCCAGATAATCACACAATAGTTTTATGGAAAGAGCACGACCCATGGCTTCATTCGTTATTTCACCATCTCTAAAAATCGCAACTTCTTTGAAAATATCTTCTACTAATTCTTCCAAATCATGTTTTTGTGGAGCTAATTTCAAATTATCAATGATATGGTTAATTGCAAGACTTAACTTATCATTTCCTATTTCTTCTAAACTAAGCTGATGCTCAATCATTTTCTTTATTGTACTTCCGAGAATATCGTTTCTAAAACAATCATTTCTTAAAATAGAATATACAAGAAAAATTATATATTCTGTCTTTTTAATAAATATAAAAAAATCATGAATTATTATTAATTTATCGACATATCCGCATTCATATGAAACTATAGACAATATGTTGTATATATCTAATAACTTATAATCATTGATTCTCTCCATTACTGCCTTGAGTATTCCCTTTTTATTATTTCTTATGTATGTTTTTAAATTCTTAGAAAGACTAACTTTTGAGCTATCAAAAATCCCTGGAGATCCAAGAAGCGTACAATATTCCATAAATTCTAACACACTTGCATTGGGTTTAAACTGTGGTGGATCTTCTGCTTTTATAACATAATTTATTAACTCCGTTATCTCTTTTGATGGTTGTACCACCGGGTTTATTACCAACTTATTCCCTTTTGTAAGTACAGAATCATCAACCTTCTCTTCAATTTTATTCTCAGACATCTTATAAGCAATTGAATCTAATAAATTATTATTAATACCTCCACTAGATGGTGGCATCTCTATAGATGATAAACTTACATCCATACTTCTATCCTTATTTTCTATATTACTTAATTTATCTACGAGTGCCTCTATTATTATTTCTTTTTCTTTAAGCTTTCTTTTTAAAATTTTTATATAATTTATTAATTCGTTAATTTCCATGGAATAGGGGGAGGGCTGAGATAAACTTTTATATAGGTTATTTATGATCTAAAACATTTCCTCTGCACTTTATATTTATATAATTTAGTTTATATGATTCATTACATAAAATATATCATAATATTCATTTTATATATTTTTTATGACACAAATTTATTCTGTTAATATAAATAAAGCAATGTATAATTTTATAACTCTACTAATATGTTTAATTATATCTGAATATTAAAATTTTATATTTTTAATTTCCAATAACTTTTATTTATTGTATTATATACACTTCTCTTATTATTGTATAGTCTTATTATCAGGTGAGTCTACCCAATAAATATTATTATAACTCTACTAATATATTTAATTATATCTGAATATATTATTTCAATATAGAACCCTTTATAATCAATCAAGATTTAATAATATCATATTTCCAATTATATTATACCCCACTAAATAAGATGTCATACCACACCCATATATTGCTATTTAAAATTTACATAGTTTTAAGCTGGTATTATTTCTTGTCTCTCCAGTATATAGATTAATATGATTACTGGCTTTTACGGTTTAACCCTTTATTTTAATCATAATATTTTAAGTGTATGCTTATACTTATAATGATAAATATACGTATATTCTATTAATACACTAATTTTTAACTTATATTTTAAGAAATTATATTACACTCGACTTTTTATATGATCATCTTAAAGGTATAATAATGTATATTATACCTAATTCTATTGGATACTTGCACTATTGTTTGAAAGATATTACTAACCAATACTTTATCACAACACAAAATTAATTAAATGATTGTATTATACCAAATCTTGCTATCACCGCCTCTCTTTATAGGGGGATCTTATAAAACCATATAAATTATCTTTTTTTCTTGAAAAACAATATAAAAAAATATTAATTAAAACATATAATATCCCATTTTATTTTATGATTTTATCTTACAATGGCATGCTTGTCGAGCAATTATTAATAGTCATAAATATCAATATTTTTATTCTTTTTTATTTATTTTTATTATATCTATCATTTAGATTAGTAAATCTTCGATAGTACAAGCATATTAAATATTCATTTATATTAACAATTTTGAATACATTTTATTTTACACCATTTTAATATCTTCTTTATCATTTTTATATAAATCCCCAAAATGAACAGCGAATTCTTAAAATCATTGCCCACAGAAAAACGTAAAATAATCGAACGAGGATATCTTGCAGTACTTAATAAGGAGAAATCACCTAATCAGTTTTTTGTACAATGTCGCGAACTTCTTGGAACAGAAGACTTTAACAACTTGTTTATAAGAGGAACACAAGGACATAAAGAGCATCCAGCTAGCGCCCATTCTGCAAAAACCGAGTATCTCCATGATATTATACAATATGCTGGTGTGGATCTTAAAGAGGAAGCAGATAATATTGTAAAAGATAATGTTGAGC
This sequence comes from Astathelohania contejeani, assembly GCA_014805555.1. Lineage (NCBI taxonomy): Eukaryota > Fungi > Microsporidia > Astathelohaniidae > Astathelohania > Astathelohania contejeani. The sequence goes on along the minus strand of SBIQ01000029.1, from coordinate 53,303 downwards.
GTATCGGGCATGTTTATAGATATGAAGAAGATAGAGCAGCAAGATTGGATAGTCTATTGAATGTGGATCTGTTTGTTGAATATGTTAACAGACTTTCATATATGCGAGGTATAAAAGTGTCCAACGAGTGTTATGAGGCACTTTTTAAAGGGTTGCGGAGAAAGTTATTAGATTTACTGGACAGGATGAACCAAGCTAGCCGAATACGTGTTGATGCACTAAGAAGCGAGTTTGTCATAAAGGTATGCAATGATACAAAAAGACAGTTGTGGGTGTTAGAAGAAGCAGAAAAGAAGGCCATGGAGAAACTGAAAATAAAAAGAAGTGATGGCGAAGACGAGCAAAAAAAGAAAATAAGAAAAACGATTCAAGAAAGAGAGGATTTAATAATAAAAAAACGAATGTCAAATAGTGTAGCTTTAGCAGCATTAGGAATACAACAGAAGAGTTGGATGAATATCGATAATACAGTTACAGTCAAAGAAAATGATACACCTTTTCAATCCTTATTTGCTCCATTTAATGAAAAAGAATTCGAAAGGAAAATAAAGAACAGAACTATTACAGTTCAGGATCTGATTTATGTATTTAGCAGAGATAAAAGATATAACAAATCTATTTTTACAATCCAACAATATTTTTTTACACAATAAATTTTTAAATAAAAATTATTTTTAATTGATGCCCTTCATTTTGATATAAGGCGCAGTGTGAATATTATATGATAGGTAAGAAATGCTAAAGTATATAAAAATCATATTTTTAAAAATACTACAGCGCAAGCTAAAAACAAATTTACTTGAGGAGTCACCATATAAAAACCAAATATAAATTTATATTAGGAATAAATCATATTTCTCATCCATCAATATTTAATTAATTATTTTATCATTTCAAACTTTAATGCAAAAGAAACAATTAGAAAAAATTATATAATAAAACTTATATGATAATTTAAAAAAACTCTATATTTATGATAATAGGTTAATACGGCAAAAAAAACTATTATTATGCCATAATGCTAATAATATACAAAATAATCAATTGTGTGTGTAAATATTAGTATTTTATAATCTATTTTTTTCTTATTTATAAATATATCAAACTTCTTGTTTATTCCCAAGAAGCAATTAGAATGCAAATGATATGCTAGGATATACCAGAAATTAAGAACAAAGATTTTGGTATAAATGAATTGGAGTAAATTATAATTTACACAATGTACGAAATAATTCTAATATTAGAGAAAACATTAATATTCTTATAAATGAATTGAGTTTACTGTAGAAATTTATAGTAGAAGACAATGCATATATTCTAATATTCAATATTATCCCTACCTTAAGAATACAGTCTTATAACTAAAGTATTAAACCTCTCTTTAATGGTGTATTTATAATTAGAATTAATATGCTTTCTTATGACTAAAATAACATACTATATTAAATAAGAGATATATTTCTAGAAATATTTGATTTTGTTTTATATTAAATCATGCATTATATACAAATATATCTCTTATTTAATATAAATTATTTTTCTCTCTTTTCCATCATCTGAATATATCACATTTTTAATTTTATCATCATCTAATTTTTATTTTAATAGTAAACACCGAACCAATTAAAATTTTTTTAATTAAAATATTAAATCTAATAAATAAGACACATCTATCATATATAATAGCTTTATATTAATTATTATATGATTCAGGATCATTTGTTTTTGTAGCATTCGATATTATTTTATATACTCGTTCTTTTATAGATTTAACATACGAAGTATCTACAAATACCATATTCTCATTTATATCAGCTATAACAAAGTTATCAGTTTCTCCCATTTTCAATACTAATTCTTTAATGCTTGGATCAGCTGTGATTAATGTTCCCTTTGTTGCTTTTACCATGGGGCATATAAAAATGTAAAAAGAAATATAAATGATATTAAAGTATAACCTATTCTTTAATATATTACCCATGTTTGTTTATTAGTGCCATAATCCAAAAATTATTTATTAGTTCGATTGGTTTCTTCTACTTATTCCCAATACCCATTTTATTATATTTCAGTAATGAGTACTTTTTTATCTGTTTATTTAAATAGAAGGTTATTACTTCTTCTTTTAAATATGTCGTTTTCTTTTCTTCTATGCGCGATGAGCATTTGTGAATGCTATTCTAATTAAGCATTTCCGCTTCTATTATTTATTTCCATGAAATTTTCAATACTTCGTCTTAACTTTAGTGAGATGGTGTAACAAGTCATAAGTAATACTTTAATATAATATTAAATAATATGATATTACTTTATATCATTGCTCTTCTTTTCTTTTTATTAACCACAACGATGTCATCTTCAGTTTCAAATAAATCATCTATATTTTCATTTTTCAACTCATCAATATTGAATTCATCAATCTTAGTTTTCTTATCTTCTATTTTCTTCGAATTTAAATTTTTATTATTTACTTCCCCATAAAAGCGAGGGGCAACATTTCTGACCATCTCAGGATCAACTGCACTTACACATACCAGATAGCCACACTTAGTATAAATAAACTGGTTAAATATAACATACTCTGGTAGATCTACCCTGTGTGCTAGACATGAAGTAGGGTGTATTCTAGCCTCTACAAAACTATTCATAATCAGGTATTCATTCTTACCCCATCTTCTAGCTATATTAAAGTGGAATGATTCAATAATACATGTAATTACATTTTTTCTATTTGATTTAATTTTATATTTACGTAATAGTGATATCAACTGTTTACGAATCATTTCAACCTTTTTCATTGTATCATAATTTATATTTTTTTCTTTACACCATAAATCTTTGCTTGACACTTTTAAATATTCCTCTATAATATTTAACAATAACAAATGATCACTACATATATTATTATTAGTGTATATATTATAATCACCATGTGTATTATCATCCATAACAAGGTGGTCAGTGGTATTCTTAAAATTATTTCTTTTTTTAAATATTCCTTCTACACTCAACATTGATATTATATTTATTATTTCTTTTGTGCAACCATACTTAAGAGATTTAAGTAGCATGTTGGCAAGTGTAGGCTCTAATGGAAAATTACCTATTAAATCTCCATTTTGTGTTAATTTGCCATTATCATCCAACGCTCCAATCTTCCATAATAATGTAAATGCATTTAATATACTTGACTTTGAAGGCTTATCAAGCAAATCTAACTGTAAAATACACTCAGGAGAATCTCTAAAAATCATGCATAGCATTAATACTACCGCATTAACATTTATGCGTTGTATTTCGGGTGGATGCTCATCCACTAACTCATCATAACCCCCACGTGTATACATGCGATACACGATTCCTGGCTCCGTTCTTCCGGCCCTCCCTGCTCTTTGTCGTGCATTAGATCTACTTACAGGCACTGTTACTAGTGAGTCCATGCCAATAACTGGCCTATACATTTTAATTTTAGTCATTCCGGAATCTATTACATACTTTATATTTTTAATAGTCAATGAAGTTTCTGCTATATTAGTTGAAATAATGCATTTTCTAATTTCATTATTAAAGATATTTTGTTGTTCTTCTACAGGAATTTGTGAATGCAATGCATAAACACAAAGATTCTCTAATTTCTCACGTAAGAGAAGTTTAATAATCCCTTCTATATCACTTCGTCCAGGCACGAAAACCAATATGTTACCTGGTTCCAAATTTCTATAAATATAACATATTTGCTTTACAATGCGATATGCATAGTCATCTACTGGAACTGCCAAATATTGAATAGTTACAGGGTATCTTCTCCCTTCTACATAAACAATAGGAGCATCATTAAAATATTGACTAAATTTGTTTGCATCAATAGTAGCACTGGTTATAACCAATTTTAAGTCTCTTCGATTACGCAATGTTTGTTTTAATAATCCTAAAATCAGATCTATATTTATACTACGTTCATGTGCCTCATCAACTATTACTACCGAATATTGCGGTATCAGCTTATTAGATATTAATTCTTTCAATAAAATTCCTTCAGTAACAAACTTTATGCGTGTGTTATGCGATGTTGTATCATCAAAGCGAATTTTGTATCCTACGGAAAACGAGCACTCACGAGATAGCTGATAAGCCAGGCTTGTAGCTGCTATACGTCTGGGCTGTGTACAACATATAGGACCGTATGAAGCCAAGTATTGCGGAATCTGTGTGCTTTTGCCACAACCTGTATCTCCAACGATGATTGTTATTTGATGTTCATTAATTATGCGCATTATTTTATTTTTATATTTTTTTATTGGTAAATCTGAAATATTTTTATTATTAATGTGGCTGTTTGTTTTGTTGTTAATTGGATTAATTTTATTATTAAATAGATTTGTAAGATTATTTATAGTATTATCACTTCTAAGTTTTGTTAATGATTCACTTTTTTTACGTATCACGTCCCATAACTCACTTTTATCTTCTTGCTTGACAAAAGGAATATGATTATTATTTCCAATTTTATTAAGAAAAGGAGGATAGATTTCTTTATACTTCAATTTATCCATAAGGGTTATACTTTAGTAATGGATATGTCAATTTATTAATAAATAATTTATAAATTAATGCATAAAATAAATACAATTTATTGAGAATTCGTTTTCTTTTTTTCAAGCACACCGGGAATTGAAACCAAACCTTCTTTTTTATGATTAATCTTCTTCATTGCATATCGTGAACTTATGCTTCCATCACTCTTAAAATTAGCAGAATTATCTTTAAGAGCACCGAGTTTGGGTGCTGATTTTATTTTAACAGGTACCTTTAATGGCTTTATTTCACCCTCTCTTTTAGAATCTTCCATACTCTTGCAAATCCATTTTTTTGCCACTGGATCATAAACAAAATCATCTTCTTTAAATTCATTAGTATCTATTTTTATTTTCTCAGATTTTTTAAAAATATTAAAAATCCCAAAAATACTCCCTCCGCTTTTCTTTACTTCTTCCTTTTTAGGAGTTATAAGCGTTGTGTCATCAATAAATTTCTCTTTTTCATTAGTCTTAATAGAAAAATCTGCGAAGCTTTGTGCAAATTGTTTGTTCTCATATACAGAACTACCTTTAATCTTAGGAATAGCATTATCTAATTGTTTATCATTGACTATGATTTCTTTGGTTTTTATTGTCTGACCATCTATTTTTTTATCAATAAGTGAATCATCATTCTTAATATTATCAATTTTAGTGTCACCATCATTATTACTAGAAACTTTATCAATGAGAGGATTAATGGCATCCGTCTTAATATCGCTACTCTTTTCATTTATTATTTCCTTTTTTAAATCTCTAAAGCTAATCTCCTCTTCTTCTATTCCTATCATTCTTGAAATACCTCTATCAAAGATATTTTTAAAGCCTCCGAATCCCTTCCATCTCTTGTTACCGAACAATTCCTCGCATTTATCACAATATTCCCTTTTCATATATTCCTTATTTTCATTAAATATTCTCCTTGCTTCATCTTTGAAATCAAATTCATTATATATTATGATTGCATTATATATCAGCTTATCAAGCCCTCTTTTTTTGGCAGATAGTAGCAAATCAATCACTTGTAGATTATTTCTAAATGCATAATAATATTGTTGAATTTCTACTCCTATGATATCATTTAAGGCTAATAATACCAATAGAAAAATAATTTGATTCGTTTGTGCAAGCTTTACAAGAAAAACGTGAAAATTTTCTGAAATATATAAATTCTCCAGTGTTGATTGAAGATAAAGTATAATTTGTGTGTTGGTAAACGCATTATTACCAAATACGTTATCATTACACTCGATTTCATCTAGCTTACTATTTAATCCATCATTATTCATCATATTATCATGATAGAGTTTATCACCTTTTCCACACTCCAATTCATTAATTCCAATCAAATCCATTATATTATGCATAAATTCTGGTTTTATGGTATTTTGCATAAATGTAATAAAAGTTTGTTCTCTTAATTTCTTATTTTTAAGGGACAACAATATTGCCAAAGCCCATTCACCCTTCCGTATGCAATTATCTACAGCATCTTCTCTAGAAGAAAAAGCCAACCCCATCATCTTATTAATATCATCATTTAAAGATATTTTTATTTTTCCACATTCCAACAAATTGGATATGTTTTTTATTGTTTTATCTTTTAACTTAAAATATTCTTCAATGAGTTTTAATCTTTCAGAAGATTTAATATTTTTTATTTTATAAAAAGAAGGAATTGAAGATATTGTTTCATATGCTATATTATTACTATTATACCTTAGTAATCTTGTAGGTTTAAAAACCAATAATTTACCATTTATCATTATAAAAGTAGCATGGGAATCAAGTCTTGGCTTAGGATATTCTTTTGGTTGTTCATAGTTTGGTTTAGGTATGATAAATGGTATACTATTCTTATTTTCTTCTTTTAATAATGGATTATAGTTTGACTTAGTTGTAATCTTTTCTTCAATAATATTATCTGAATCAAAGGTAATATTTTGAGTATCCGCTATTAAAGGATTTGAATTACTATTGGTTACAATGTTTGATTGGATTTCTGAATTATGTTCCTCAATTATTTTAATATCGCGTTTTGTTTCTTTTTTAATAATAAATTCAACATCATCTCCCCAAATATCATCAGGTATAACCTCAGTAATAAATCCGTCATTTGAATTAATAGATAAACCGTTTATGTTATTATCAGTAGCAGCACTCATAGTATCCGGTATATTAATATCGTCTATAGCTATTATATCACTATTCTCCATATTATCATCGCATTTCGCTTCTTGACTTATTATACCGCAAGCAGCAATTTCATCATCATCAGAGATAATATCATCCTCTGATGTTATTTTACTAATTTTCATTTCTTCTATCTTACTTGATATCTTATCGATTGATGTCGATAATCCTTTATGAGTAAATAAAAATGTATCACCGTCATCATCACTAAATATATCCTCGGTCAATTCACTTAATTCTTCCGTGGTTATAAAACAACTTTGTTGTGAATTTGATGATATTACATCTACTTTTTCAGTGGTATCTATTTGTTCATCTCCACTACCTTGGGCTTCTTCTTTCTCAATATTTTGTATTTTATTAATTGTATCATTCTTCAACCTATCTTCACTACTAGTAACCTCACTCATCTCTGATAGTTCATCCCAAAAGTTCTCGTTTAAGCTTTCTTTTGAGCTGTTATTTTGTTGCATAAATGGGGTACAAATAAAAAGTTTTAACAATAATAAATTAAACAATGCTAATTAAAGAGAATTAATTTATTTGAATAAATGTTGGGTATAAATATTATTTATTATAACATTATTTGTTTAATTTAAATAAGTTTTATTTTGTTTTTTTAACAAAGTTTTCCTAAAATCATTCAATTGCTTTAATAAAATAAATTATAATGACAAGAAATATTTATACACGCAATATCTTATTATAACTCGATTGTATTTCATCAATACATAAATTTAAATTAAAAATGTAAGTATTTGATAAACCTAAATTTAAATAAATTTTCTTGCTATTTTATATTTGTAATAATCTATGATATTTTTTACCCAGCGTGGCGAATTTTTAATTGGAAAATTTTTTTTAAATACTGTTGTCTATTACAGTAAAATCAATCTTGTAACTAAACAGAATAGATGTAGCTATAATATTACAACCAGAAAATTCTATTATTGTAGTATCAATATATATATCCATACACCTTGCTTAGTGCATACTAATATATTATGATAATAAGCCAACGCTTTCGTGGTTGCCTTCGTCTAATATGAACATAATTTCTGTTTGCTTATTAACGTATCATTTTGTTATCTGCGAATGCGTTATATTTCTTATAAGTAAAGCTTGATACTTTTTATGTATTATAAATAATCGGTATTTTGTTCTTAAATGTATATAACATAAAAGTTTTTATACCGATTTCTATAAACTCCATTTCTAAAAAAATAAGAAAAGTAAATAAATTAATCGTCCGAAATAGATATATGGTGGATATACAATTTGGGTCTCAAATTTATCGACAAACTCCCAAATTTATTAGTAAGTAAAGTTTTAGTTTAACTTGATTCAGAGGTATAGAATCATTTTTTTTCTATAAATAATATGTAGATTAAAATAAATATAATATCATTAAATTAGTTAAAGTATTATTCATTTTATTTAAAGAGTTAATGTTGTGTTATTCTTTCTCTTTCTTTTCTATAGTCAATTGAAGTATCAATAAAAATAGATTATAATTCCTATAGATTAAAATTATGTTGTTAAATAGAAATTTTATTTGAATAAAAAGCTATTTTTTTTAATGCGTGGCATTTGTCGGTATTACCATTCTAAGCTTATTCGCTTCTTCGATTTTAATATTTATTTCCATACCATCCTCGATACTTGTCTAAACTCTAATGAGATAATATTCGAATTTTTTAATACGATAAATAAAATATATGCATAAATCATATATAAAAAAGTATTTATATTCTGATAATACAAAAATTTTAAATAAAATAATTTTAGTTGAAGTAAGCATAACGAGCGAAGACAACTCCAGCTAGTTAAAACAGAAAAAAAATAAAATATGATATTTTTGACTGATGCGCTCGGACTACTTTATAAAGGTAAAATTAAAATTATACATTATGTTATGGCCTAGAGTGGGAAAGTGAAAAAGTTAAGCATGAGTTATTTAAATAGCTTAACATACGCTAACCATAAAAGCATATATTATATCTATCGTATTATATCAGAGATCATTTTACTAGTGTTTAGGCAAAACATTGAGAATGGCATGGAAATGAAAGTAGAAGCGAAAAAGCTTGACATTGTAGTGCTGTTAGATGCTCATTACAGATAAAATAAAAATAAAGCAAAAAAAGAAATATCACTTATTTAATAAAAGTTATTATTGATACAATATCTATTTTGCATTTATTAATTATATTAAATATTGAAAATGCATTGAGAAGGTTGGAAAAAGGTTTAGAATTCTTTTTGTGAACAGCTCCCTTGCGAGATCGGGAAGAGTAATTAAAACAGCGATCTCATTTAACGAAAAGTAAAAGAATATCAGATAACTTGTCACTAACCAGTAAGAGAAGAAAAGTCAATGCCTAAAAACAACAACCCAAATTGTTTTTTCTGTCTACCGAGAACAAAAACTCAAATTTATTAACAATATAAAATTTAGTTTAACAATAACAGAGTTTAAAAGCACATGGAAAATACTAGAAGTAAATATTAATAGGGATATATTTTCAGCATTAAATCATATAGGAAGAGAGCATATTGTCACCAATCCACTCAGAACCATGTGCGATGTTGTAGGATTCTTCAAAATGTGCAGTGATGTTTTAAGAAGCGACATCTATATAGTCAAAGCCGAAATCTCTATTGTACGAGATTATAAATAATAAAATAAGTACTTTAAGCAGCTTTATCGCACTGCTGAATAAGTCTAAGGACGGAAAAAAAAGCTTTTCCGTATCGAAGCAATGGAAGCCAAAAGGATTATGAAAAATTTACATTAAATCATTAAAATCTTCTGAGCTGATAAAAGCTATTGTTTCCTTAAATATATTAATCTAAAATCATAGCAAGAAGATAGGGGTGCACGCCAAAAGTAAAAAAACTAAGGCGTGAGAATTAATATTTTGAACTATATAGAAAAAGTTATATCGAAGTCTATTAGGGGAAGCTCAAATGGTACACGGATTAGATGTAGAAAAGATTAAAGAGTATTGGTCTACAATGTGGATGAAACTCGGAGTGTCTAATAAAAACTATATAAAGTATTTAGTCAAGTACTTGCCGGAATCTGAGCACATAATCACTTTCCCAGCCTTCAGATAATTTGAGGACATCATCAAACACTTGCCAAATTGGATAACTGCCGGTGTTGACGGTATCTTCAATTTATATATTAAGCATGTATTATTTGTGCACAAGCACATATATGAAAAATAAAAGATATATGCTTAGAGGGGATGGTGCAAGCCAAGTGGTTTCACTCTGTGATGATTTACTTGACCCCCAAAAGATACTTAGCAGTAACTTCGTGCACATGACCTGTATGTCTAATTTTTACAAGCTCACCACTAAATGTGTAACCAAAATCATGCACCTAGAGGTTGAATGCAGGATTAATTTGCGGAAAATAAGTTCAGCACAGTAAAAAGAGTTCAAGGTGCAAAAGAACAAGCCATGCTAAATCTAGTCATCAACAGGGAATGTGGCCGCTCACATAAGGCGACATGGATAGATGCGAAAAAAGCATTAGACTGCGCCGACCATGAATATTTAGTGGTCTGTATATTCAAAATAGATTTACCGAAATGGATTACATGTTTTTTAAAGAAATTATTTTTTAATGGAACTTGATGATTAAAACTGGTTATATGACGATTTATCGAAAAAAGTTGAAAGAGTAATACAACAAGGAGATAGCTTTAGTCCACTTCTTCTTGTCTTATATATCAATCCGTTGAGCCTTAGACCCAACGTAAAATATTTGAAGGTGGTTGTGCATGCAAAAAAAAATTCACATGATACTAATTACCTTCTGTTTATAGATGTTCTAAAACACCTCTCTAATGATATCATCGTAATAGGCAGCATTATTGAGAATGCGGAGTCTTTATTCAGTGCCATTAAATTAGATATTAATCGCAATAAGTCTGCAACGAACAAACCTTTTTGCAATGATACAGCACATCTACTTAATGATGCAAGTGTTTATAAGTATATAGAAATTATAGAGAATAGAAGTAGTAATATTGCAAAATAGTCGTTTAAGAAGGTAAAGAGAGAAACGATAATGAGAGTAGATAGGTTATGCAACTCCAATTTTAACGCGAAAAAAATAGTTAAAGCCATTAAAGAGCATGGCATCGCTCTTATTATTTATCACGTTGTCTTTCAACACCTTGAACCTGCTATTTTTGCTGCACTTGATCAAAAAGTACTCTTTTCCATGATAAAGCAAAGCATACATTTCAAGCCTGGATGTAAAGAAAGGCTTTATCTACCATAAAAATAATTGAGAGAGGTCCTAATGGTGTGTGAATGAAGAGCGAATGTATGCTTTTCCAGCTTTGGGAAACGCTAAAATATACAAAAATATATCATCTATAAGAGCAGCGATCATTAAAATTGAAGAACAAGATAAAACACATTTATTTATCATCAAACACTATCTCAATTTTAAATACACTTTGGAAGAATTTTCTGTGAAGAGTATTATAAATGCCCGGCGTGATTCATTATATGGCAAGATTAATAATATAAAATTACATGAGAAGTGGTAATACGCCTGCTTAAATGAGCATGGTAATCTACAGACTCCTCTACTTAGATGAAACATGGGAATTATAAATCACGTGCTGAAAGTAATATCGCTACATCTAAAATAGAAATGTTTTCTAGAGAAAAACTGCTGTTCTATGCAAGAATTGTAGCCAGAATAAAAAAACTGTTTATCATTCAGCGACATGAAACGATTGTGTGCCTTGCTATGAAAATACCTGAAGGTATAATGAGGTATTGAGATGCATCTACCATTTGCCAATGAATGAATACGGCTTCAAAAAATCTAAAATTCTCAGAAGTCACTTAGTTTAAAATATCGTCGTTGAAAATGATATATCTGAAATTAGAATCACTCTTAAGATTAGAACTCATAACCTAGTTAAACGTAATCGAACTCTTATATCTATGATAAGAGAGAAAATATTATCATCTTAGTTAACATCGGTATTATGAGTCAAGACAACCTACAGCAAGTTGAAGTCGGAAAAAGCGAAAATACGATTTTCTTGCAAATAAGCTCAAAATATTATTAAAGCAAAAACTAAGATGATCTCATATGTGCTACATGAGAGGAAGCGTTGGCTAAGTACTACAGAATCCATCTATAAGAGCTTGAGATCACACCCCAAATCTAAACATATGTACAATCGAACGTGCTTAAAATAACGCTTGAAACCATTTTTTAGAGGATTGAGGACGGATTGGAGACGATGAATGTTTTTGAGAAAACAGTCGATGTTTTAAGCTAGTGGAGCTGGGTGTATATTGCAGGTAAAGATAAATAATAGTTAAAGTAATACTATTAAAAATAATTTCCATCTATATATAAGAAAATATGTTAAATAGCTAGCGAGTTATTATATAAAAAATTTAAAATTTGTATAATATTTATTATATATTTAATAAGATATGGTCATCTTGTTGAGATCGGTATCACGAGCCAGGGTAAATTGCAGCAAGTTGAGGTTGAGATAAAAAATATGACCTCCTTGCAAACGAGCTTGGAATACTATATAAAGCAAAAACTAAGATAATACCACATGTGTTAACATTGGAGGGTATTGTGACTAAATACCACAGAAGCTATCTAAAAGAGCTCGGGATTACACCCCAAATAGAAGCATATATCCAATCAACTGTGCTTAAAAAGACGCTCGAAATCATCTTTATGGAGCATTGAAGAAGTATTGAGGATGGATTGGAAGCGATGGATGTTGTTGAGAAAGCAGTAGACACTCTAATGAAAGCTAGCGGAACTGGATGTCTACCGCAGGTCAAAGGAAAATAATATCAAAAGTAATACTATTAAATATAACCCCCATTTAAATAAAACATATATATTTAATAAGCAATTATGGTTTAACATCAAGCGTATTTCGTCACCAATTAATATGTATATTTTCATATTCATCATTTATTGCCATATCATCTGACACGCTTTAATTTTATCATAAATAGATCTTCAATTTTAAGGGGAAAATATAATATGAGATTCTAATCTTGAGTTACGAATGACACATAATTATTATATTACGAATATCTTACAAGATACTACACTATAAAAATCACATTTCAAATATAATTCAATATTATAAGAATCAAAAAATATAGTTCAAGCTTTATAAATATAATATATGTATTGAAAAGATTAAAACCCAGCCAATATAAAAATTTTATTATCTATTTTTACAGTTCATTTTTTTATAATAATCGTTTATTTAAAGACATATAATATAGTACTCATAAAAATAAGTAGATAATTTTTATTATAATATATTTTCCGACGTGTGTTTGAAGGCAATGATAATTTGCATAGCCTTAGTTTAAGTGGTTCATTTTTAAAGTTGTCTTTTTATCTTTTGAATATTTGCTTTTAAGTAATTTCTAATAAAAAAAATGAGTGGGTAAAGCTGTGCATCTTGTTAAATGGTCTTGCCGTATATTATATACACTTAAAACTTGTTATACAATTTGAAACTATAGTATAGTAAAACAATAATGATAAACATAAATTTCTTTATCTTTTTTATTTGCTTTTGCAATTTTATATATTGCGAACCGTTTAGTGTTATTTTACATAGCATCAAATTATACTTAATATTATAAATATCGAACGAATTGTTGTATTGAGAAAGAAGTTTGAATATAATATATTTGTATATTTATTAAGAGGATGTAAGATTTTATTAGTTTATTATAAAATTTACGTCATATAAATGAAACATGATAAATGACAAATTAGTATCACTACAATTCATAATTTACACATCAATAAATAAACTAAGATATCAATTATGGCATACCCCCAATGTTCCTAATAAAAAAAATGTTCAATACACCCACTCATCAAACAAAGATATATAGTACCAACTATTGGGTTATGCATCATATTATTTATAAAAAAATTGAAGCCTCTTTGTTTGTTTTCAAAGTAGTAACTATTGGACGTTCTGTAATAAAAACACTGAAAAATGTCAAACACATCAATATTTTATCTATTATCAAATACAATGAAAGTAGAAACGAGATATCAATTTATACTCCACGTTTGATACCATTTTCCCATGTATTTAGCCGGAATAAAGAAATGTTCAACAAATATACACTCTGTGTTGTTGCAACTACACTTATTTTTTTACATGATCGGTTAAAACTAATTCATAATACTTTATGCATTGATTCACTTTTTGTTGATAAAGCGGGGACAATCATATTGGGTGGATTTGAAAAGGCTATGAAAATTTCATCAGATAGTGATATACAAATCGATGAACATCAATTTAAAAAATTAGTCGAAACAATACTAGGTATAATGAATATAAGAAGTCATTTAATATATTTAGAAAAATATAAAAATGAAGTTGGGATTTTTGAAGAATTGAATAACATAACATTAAGATATAAAATTTTAACACCAAATGAGAAGTTGAAATTCATTGAATTTATGAGAATGCACAAAAATGAATTTATCGAGCAAGCAAAACAAAATGTAGTGGATTTAATGGCTGAAGATTTATTTAATGAAAACGAAACTATAACATTTAAGCCTGATATACTTTCATTGATATTTGAATTAGATTTGGAAAAGCTTGATGAATATATAGAAATGCTATTTTGTGTGCTAGACAGCAAGGTTAGGCTTTACCTTCTGCATAATATAAATGTTTATAAAAATAAAGTAAAGGATTGGAATTCTAAGATATTCAAAAATATGGTTTTAGGGATAAAATGCACTGACACAAATTTGAGGATAGAAACTATCAAAGCATTTAATAAAATTTCTAATAAACTGGACGATGGAAACAACAAAATACTCCTTAAAGCTTTATCAGACCTAAAAGATAGTTCTTCCATGTTACTAGCATTAAAATTTATTCAACAAAATGTTGATTGCTTTATTAGCGAATTTGTGATCAAAGATTTGTATAAACTAATTATGGGGTATTTATGCAGCGGAAAAAATAAAAAAGAGTGCATAAAAGTGATAAACATGGTTTACAAAAATTTTAAGATAAAAAATATTTTTAAGGAAGTTATACCTGTAATTGCCAACTTGCTTGGAGAAGCTGAATTACAAGATGACATTTTCAATTTATTAGATGAGATACTTATATATTTAAAGGAAAATAAAGAAAAATTATTAGATGCTGAGTGGGGTGTTAGATCAATTAAAAAATTATCATCGATGTTTGGTACTAATAAGAAATCTATTGAACTAAAACTAGAAGAAACCAAGATTATAAAAACAGAAAAAAGTAGAAATGATAAAAAGAATATCAATGATAATTTAAATACTTATACACATACAAGTAATGAAGAAAACACAGAGAAAACTTCAGAATCAAATGAATGGGATGATTGGAGTGATGAATAAATATTGTCTGATTTTCAAAGTTGTATAACAGATTTTAAGAACAAAGATTTATATAATAAATTTATAACAAAAGTATAAAAAAGAATTAATAATATAGAAAATATGTTTCACCATGTATTAAAGGTAAGTCAAATTAAATACAATGAATAGAAGTAATAATACAATAAATGTCAAAGCTAAACATTATATTTTTAATAAATAATATTTATAACACGTTTTATATCAAAATATTACGTATATTGCTTTTTATCGCTTATTAATTAAGGAAATCAAAGATTTTAATAAACTCTTTTAGTATATAATACTTACTTTTTATGTAAAGAATTAGTATTGTGTTATTCTTTGTCTTTCTTTTTATTGCCTAGGGCATCCGGTGGCACTTGCTTCTCCAAATCTTTTCATAGCTACTTCTACTCGATCTCTTACGTCTATGTCATCCTCAATGCTTCTTCTGTACTCAGGTGATATAATTTTGTGCGTTTTCTTCAGTACCATCGATTAAATGTATGCCTCTATCGTAGAGATTATATTTAATTCTTTAAGATAATATCTGTTTTATTTGGTTACCGTACCATGTCATAGCATAAGGTATTATTTTAGTCTTTGCATTGTATAGTAAGCCTAATTCATTCGCCAAGAGGTCGCATTTCCTTTTATTCTCTGTTTCAACAATCTGGAGATTATCTTGGCTCGTTATACCAACTTCAACTAATATGATTTAATTCTCCTTCTTATCGTAAATAAATATATCTGGTCTGCTATTTTTTATTAGGATATCAGTCCTTATCCTTGTATCGACCCGAATTTCGGCTCTTTCATTTTCCATGACCTCCTGGACTGAATGAGTTCGTAGTTTTTTTGATTTTTTAAAGCCGTACTTATTCGCAAGTAGAAGGTGAATACACCTAAGTACCTCATTATGCCTTCGCGTATAGTCATGGCCAAGCATTCGATCACAACCTGTTGCCAGGTGGTCGATCGACTTTTTGGCTTTACCACAATGCTGGCATTGTAAAGCATCGTCTCTCCAAAAAACGTTTTTATCTTGGATATAGCAATAAATTGATTCTGTGTGAAAATTATTATTTCTGTTTTTCATCCAAGTAGAAGAATCTTTTAAACTAACAAGTTCATTCGAGCGGCCCCTATATAATCTTTCGTGAAGTTTTTTCTTATTAATTTTGTCATAAGGGAGCGTATGCTGAGAATTTAAAAGATTCTTAGCAGAAACGTCTATCAAAGAGTATTTCGAACCGAAGTTTCGGTATATCAGAAAGTGTAGAGTCTTGTTTTGCTCTTCAATTTTCATAATTGCTACTCGCCTTGATGAAATATTTTTATATTTTTTCAGCGTGTCCATTAATTAAAAAAGCATATACTCACTCTCGAAATTCACAAAATGAAAAATTTTTCCCATTTCTGTTCGAAAAAGATATTACCTCTTTTTATACCCAGGCTTCAAGTGTATCTTATGTTTATTGAGAGCTTGGCATTAAATAAATCTTAAATATAATTTTTTATTTAAATAATCGAATTTAAATGATCAAAACAACTGCGATTACATTTTATTTTAGAAATGTTGAGAATGAAAGACAAGAATTAGCGTGAACATTAGAATAAAAACTGATATTCTGGTTAAATACTTTCTACCGGATATATTTATTTACGATAAAAGCTTGAATGAAATAATTTTAGTCGAAGTTGTCATAACAAGCTAAGAAAACTCCAGCTAGTTGAGACAAAGAAAAAAAGAATTTGTGATCTATCCGGCTAATGAATTCTGACTACTTTATAAAGCCAAAACCAAAATTATACCTTATGTCATCAGATGGGATGGGATAGTGATTAATTTTTACAAAGGATGCTTAAATGAGCATAACATTATAAGAACTATTGAGAAACGTTTTAAATTTATCATATTTAATAATATTATTGACCATCTTACTATAGTTTAGGCGAAGTATTGAGGATGGCATGGAAATAAACAGTAGATTGAAGAGATGATAGAGAGGTTATGCTAAAGTTTGCTTTACATAGAAAAAAAGAAAGCAAAATAATAATTTTTATATGAATAAATATTTAAATAATTTATACAATTTACAAGAGTATATCTTAACTATATTAGAAATAATTTTTATTATGATTTATTTCAAGTTTTTATTTTGCTTGTTGATACCAAAACTAAATCTGCAATAATACACAATCCAAATAATAAAAAAGCATACCAATTTATGTTACCATTGATTATCATCATCATTGTCCCAAAGTATACCGAATACGAAATTATACTAGCATTAAAGGCTACCACACCATAGCTATTAATATACATAGATATTGATTGCAAGAAAATTGATTTTGTAATCATAAAAAGTATTATATATGGCAATTTGGTTTTATATACTCGGATGAGAGTCATTGGATTAAGTAGTGTATTGGGATGGAAAATTGATATTATATATCCAGAAATTATTGAAAAAATTGAGAATCTCTTTAAAAAGTGATGTATACCAACCGCTTCCAATATAGAAACTTGGCCAAATAGGTTTATAGCATATGATAAATTTGACAAGTTGACCAATAGAATTCCAGCAACACTCATATACATTTTTTCATTTGAATTGATATAATTTGCTAAGAAGCAAAAAATAATAAGCGAAAGAAAAGAAATTAACTTTTTGATGGAAATTGATGGACTTTTAAAAATGAATGTTTCTATCAACACCAATTTAGGATAAAGAAGTTGGGAAAACAATACTATAATGTAACTCGTTGTTTTTGAATATGCCAAGAATAAAAAATAATCACCTAAAAAATTACATACACCAGATAGCAAATATCTATACCATGGAATAGTTTCAATTACTTTAATATTCTTAAAATAAATATAACATTGCGCGTTGATATAAATTAATAAATATACAAGTAAAAATAAAGCATATGGCCAGACAGTTGGATTATCTGCTACTATCATAATATTAGCAAAAACAAATGTCGATATTATAAGTGATATTAATTGACCATAAATATAAATTCCAGAATTTTTTATCGTAGCCATGGGTATCATTCCGCTTTTACTATTTAATATCGTTAAAATACCTCCACCGGGTGTTTTTTTATCAAAAATTTGATCAATAATTGATTATTTATTTCCGTTAAAAAACTGTGCTTTTCCAAATGATATTAACTAGGGTTAGAACTTACTAGCAGATTCGAATATCGAGCCAAAAAGCAGATATACATTGATTATTTGAATCACAACCTCTTTTATTTGTATGTATTTTATAATACTAGATAAAAATAATATTTTAATTATTTTTTCGTTAAAGGAGTTTTGAATGGATTCTATTTTTTTCATCTTCCTCGTAATAATTATAATCACACTACTGGTTTCGGAATTACAATCAAAATTTTTATGAATGATAATTGCTTAAATTTGGCTAGTTTAAGTTAGTATGGCGAAGATGGTTTCGGTTATGATAGTGCTGATACAAAATAAATAGATGAAAGAAATTGCGTAACCATGCGTAAAGGTAATTTTTTTCAATAATTTTATTTATATTTGAAGATTATAAAAAAATATGAAGATATTAGGCGTGTTCTTTTATATATAATTAAAAATCTTAAACTTAAACAAGATTACGATAGGAAAAATATTATCTAAATTAAAAAAAATAATATCGAATACCGATTCGAATCATTCTCATAACCAAAAGGGTCAGATAAAACAATTCAAACGACAAGAAAATCGTCAATTATAAAATACAGTTACATTAAGAAAAATACTCACTAATAAAATTGATTTACTATTTATTGCAAAGGTTAATTTAAATATAGAATGGTGTATATATCTACAATATTTAACAAATATTATATAATTGTACTTTTTTTTTGTATATAAATCTTCCCATATCAACAATATTGTATTAGAATTATCAATCTAATAGTCGAAACAATATAAACCATGCTCAGTCCGTTAAAAGTTTTAATAACAAACTAAATCTCGAAAAACAAAAAACATACGGACTATTGAATTAATTAACTTTATGAGTAGTGTAGTGTAATTGGTTGAATAATATGATGGTTATTGATTATATATCTTTTTATTAACCATAATTTTATAAAAAATTATATGATAATAGATAAAATATGTGTACACATACAATTTTTTTTCTTTCGGGTAAATAATCATATTAATTCAAAGTTTTAGAAACCAATTTCAAGCCATTAAAAGAGAAATATAATTCATAATTAATGACTTATGATAATATTTTGGGTTATATTTAGAGTAAGGATAGCTCGCCTGTAAACAACAAAATAATATGTTAGTATATAAACTCTACATTTGGATAAATTGAAAACTTAAGTTTATGTTATCATAATTAATATGTATAAAATAGTAGCTCCAGGTAAATCAGATGCATGGTTTAAAATGCGTATTTGTGCTTAAATGATGCAATTTCTGTTTAGTATAAAAGCATCGCGTACGGGTATCTTGTTGTGTTGCATGGTAGCTTTTACTTTAATATACAGTATTGTTAGCATTTATGATAGTCTTAGCCAGGATAGTTGATTTGCAAAGATGGACCAATTCAGAATCTTTTTGATATAAAGAGAGGATATAAATGAAAGGTGAGAAAACTATAATTTTAGAATGTTTTATTAGAATAAAAAAAAATTAAAATCAACTAAAAATACGTTATATTTACGATTCACTAAATAAGTACAGTACAAGTCTACATTCTGTAAATATTATTTCAAATATGCTAATCTGATCTGTGTAAATTTTTTAATAAATATTTTATAAATTGATATTATGTTAATATATTTTTTGAAACATTGATAAGTTTCTAACATTGTTTCATAAATAATAAAGTGCAGATACATAAGTATTCAATTATATTTTTTTGAGGAAAAATACGATACATATCAAATTATGTTTCAAATCTGTTTAGATTAATATTAGAAAAGTGATAAACACGAAATATAGGAAAATGGGAAATATAAATAGCAAATCAAACAAAAAAGTGAGTATAGTTAAGATTAATCCGACGGCGCCTGAATTATTGCGTTTATTCAACCAACCTGATCAATTATATCCATATACGCTTAGAGAGGAAACAAAGGAAGCAACCGATGAAAAAGTGCTACGAACACACATAATGCAATTGGATGAATATTTTCAGCATCATCTCTTGCTATCTCCAAGATGCGAAGGAATAAGAATGACTGGATTTGAATATATGAAGGAAGAAAATGAAATATTAGAAGATATACTAAAACATGGAGATAATGTCAGAACTTTATTAGGTGAAATCAGTATAGATAACGATCAGATATATTTGTGCCGTAAATTTGTAGTCGAGCTATTACCGAATATTCGCAATTTGCAAGGTATAAAGGCAATACAAATATGTTGTAATTATTTGAGTACAATTCCACCTGAAATAGGCTTTTTAAAAAAACTAAAAGTGCTTATTTTGGCACGTAATAGAATAAAATATTTACCTGATGAAATAGGATTACTATGGAATCTTAAGGAATTGAATTTATCTACCAATCAACTTTCCAGCCTGCCCAAATCTATAGCATCCCTTAAATCTTTAGAAATATTACATATTGATAATAACAAATTCGAAGAAATTCAAACAGATATAGGAGAAATAAAGTCGCTAAAATATTTAAACATATCGAATAATAATATTACATATATTCCAATCGAAATATTTCAACTTCCTCTTTTGTCAAATTTAGAAGCATCAAATTGTCATTTTATGAGTGAATTAGACATTAATTACAATTTAAAACTTGGTGTTACAAGTTTAAAAGAAGAATGTTGTAAAAAAATAATTCGAAATAACTTGCCTGTTTATAAGACTATGAATCGTAGCTTAGTTCAATATATCCTTTCTGTTAAGAAATGCTCTTTTTGCACCGGTCCATTTTTTGAAGAGCGTCACATTGTTACTTCTTCTTCCACTTTTATTTTTGATGTTTATCCAGTAAAATATAATCTGTGTAGATTACATTTTAAGAATGAAGCTGAAAGAATTTCTTCTTTATTTAATAGGCCCAGTGAAAATCTACCCGCTGAATTGTATAAATCAGATATTTTTAGTGTAAATCAACTTTTTAATTATTATCGCTTAGATCGGGAAAAAAGAAAAGATTTAAAACGATTAATTGGACAATCAAATGATAAAATACCATTAGAAGCATTAATCGAATATAATAACCCGGGAAATTTATCCGATTCTGAATCTGGATGCTGCTAAGATTATAAAATAAAATATAATTTTGAATGTAAAATATAAAGTTATAAATAAAATTTTGAGATAAGTGAGTTATGGACACATATCTTTTTATGAAATAAGAATGATATACACGCTATAAATTATAAGAAAGTTTTAACTTTTTTGAAAGTGAATTTTTTATTTATTTATCTGAATTTCAATACAAAGTAACTCTTGTTTTTCTAATATTAGTTATTCATAAATTTGTATGTTATTTTTTGGCCTATTTTTTTACTATTTGGTAATTTAGTGTGTATTTTAAATATTTTTGATGATTTAAAAGAGTTTTCAAAATAGATATACCCATTTCCCTTTTCATCTGAATTTTACAAATAGTATCATCAAGCTATAAAGCAGATACTTTTTACATCACTCATTCAATTTTACATTTATAAACTGCAGTTAGAAATATTTAATTTGCACACGATCGATTTTTATTAAAATATAAACTATTATATTACCAATATCCTGGAAAAATGAATCAATTATTAATTTTACTTCTTCTAATACTTTTATATTTATACCCAGCGATTTATCTACTTTGCCTTGTTAATCTGCTTCGCTAAAATGAAGTGAGTTTGAGTATTTAATTTATTGCTAGTGATTATATATATTTTTCAGTCTTTAATCACATATTACTTTATTTTATTGTTGATAATGCGATATTTCGTAACCAAACTTTCATATTTCATTGTATATGGTGTGGGTTTTACTTTATATTTATGATAAAGTGATCATTTGTCAGCTAGATTCACATCTTCTCGATTTACTATTTCATATTTAAGTCAAATAATTAAGATTGTGATATCAACTTCTATCAGAGTTATTTTCTTTTTCTATTGTTATTATAAATATATCCGATCTATTATAGCGTATATTAATGTCTGTTTCTATTTTTCATTTACTTATATTCCATCATCTTTGCTAGCAATATTTTGTTAAAAAAATAAAATCTCGGATTTTTTGAATTTTTTACATTACTTTTCGATTGAAATGTTGAATTGTTTTTATATTGATTCGCTGATTATTTTTTTAATATTAAGCTGTTATCATATCATTTTAACCCCGGATATCTTATTTTGTTTTGGATTTATTTAAACGAGATCTTATACAATTTATACATCCTTGGCTATATTCTAGAGGCTCTTTTTATATAAAATAATATGTGAAGTTATTGATCCTGTACAACAACGGTCTCAATTTAGACCATCATTTCTCTTTGAATACTCATACTGCTGTTAATCGCGATCTATACTGTCTATTGGAGATGGATTGACCTTGCAAGCAAGACAGAGTGCCGGTAGATCCCTGTTTTTGGAATAAATTCAGTGCACTTTTACCATACTAGTGTCAATTGTAAATGTTATATAGTCGTGAATCTAGAATATTCAGTCTTCCTCTACTGCAGACACCCCAGTTATAAACATAACGTTCGCATGCTGCCTTAGCTTAATTTGTGTGGAGAATCCGTTTTTATATATCGTCTTCCTTTATTTTTCTGAAACCACCTTTTTTCTAGATAGCAATCAGGATATTGTATCAAGTTGTTAATTTGGCAATATATTTATCAACAAATGTCATATATGTATGAAACTTAATAGCTTTTCAAATGACTTATAATATGCCCGCGTCTGAAGTGGAATGAATAATATTGGTGAGGTGGCTATCTACAAAACATACAAATGGATAATACTTTCCGATCGAAATTTCAAATTTGATCTTATTCAGCTACTTCTGACTTCAAACTACTAGTGATTTTTCAACTTAGTTTAAAACCATTTCGGGCAAAAAGCTATATTTATATATGAAGTTCGGCTGCTTATTTTAAATGTATCCAAGAAAACCATTAACCTTTTATTATATTTACTCTTAATAATATAATTTAAACAAGTAAAATATTCATTATTCTTTATTTATCTGTTTTCAACAAATAAGTTTTTATTACAGAATTTTTTATTTTATTAAATTTTTTATTAATTTGTCTTTTACAATATGCTATAATATTAGATTTTTATAAATGAATATCACCTATAATCTTGTTAATTTTATTTCAATTCCTCCTTTTAGTAATATATTCGAGTATCCGAAAAATTATTAAATACCAATTAATTACAGTATTGTAAAACCTAAATATATGATAATTCGAAACTGTTGAAAAATCACTAATATTTTAATTATGTGTTTATTTATCAAATATTTAATGATGTACCGTTAGATGATTTTGTTTTTTGTTATATACTGCTATAATCTAGCGAGCATTTTTCGAAAACTTTTCAAAAATTTTCAATAGCTTCTTTTTATACCATATCTTATATTTACGCCTTCCTGATACTTCTTATATACTTAGATGATCTGATTCAAATTCTTTATTCACTAAGCCAATTGAATAGCATATCATCTCAAAATCATTTTTAGTAGCTCTAAAAAACTTGTAAAATTTGGTTATACACACATCAAATGGGTTAATTATTATAATTTCAGGTTTAACCGAACAAGTCTAATAAAATTAAATACGATAAAAATTAAAAAATATTCATAAAATATTAATAATTTATCAAAATCCCATTTATTTTTAAATTCTAAGGCATGATATATCATCATGTAATGTATGATAACCATCAATCATTTTAAACCTAGACGCAAATGACTTGTCTAAATATAGTGCCATAAAGTTTTTTGGCTTTCCAATGCACATTATTTTATAGCCATCCTTATGCAAAATATTGAAAAGCTGTCTTATAGCTGCATTTGCTGCCAGGTCTATACTAAAGCAGAGGCAAAAATCGAAGACTATAATTTTCTTTATATCTAAATTAGATGCAGATTTGAAAAATCTATCCAAAGATCCATAAAAAAGTATATAATCGATATCAATTACTTGTATGATACCTTCATCTTCAAGAGGCTCCAAATATGTCTTCCTGTCTTGTTTTATATTTTCTTTTGTACGTGACAACATCTCATTTTCTGCTGAATAATCAATCAACATAACTGAAGAACATGTCAATAAACCGTACAAAAACCCCCATATATAACCAAACATATCAGAAACTAAAAGAGTGGAAGCAATGATCAAATATTCCAAACGGTTTATGCTACGGAATGGCTGATATAAAGAATTAACTATAAAAGTAGATCCATGTATCATGGGAATCGCTGCCAAAATTATAATTGGAATATAATGTTTCAATAATTTCCCAAAATAGCTAATTAATATTAATAAAATTCCAAGAGATATAGATTCTAATTTACCTACACCACCGCAATAATTAAATATAGCGGAATAAGACGAATATAATTGGGTTGGCATACCTATTAATGAAGTTAAGGTGTTACTCAATGACTGTGATATTATTGCTCTTGGCATTTGGGTGTGCATGTTCATTTCCCAAAAATAGGCAGGAAGATTAAGCGCAGATGAAATTATGCACAAAAGAGTGACAGTAAGTATATTAAATTTACACGAATTTACTATTTTCCAATTTAGTTTTGAAATGTCGATATATTGTAATATGAGCATTGGAGATAAATTATCACTAATGGCAGACTCTATCCATTTCTCTGCTATTAAATCATTGCCTGATTTTTTAAATATAAATCGCAGTGCCAATTGAATCCAAATTGTGCAAGAAAGAATAAAAATAGGAATTATTACTAATTTTTTCTTGCGACAGAAATATTGAATGAGAAAAATTCCAATTATGATGCAAAATAGCAATATTAATCTAATTATATTACTTTCAGATGCAATGACCATATCCAAACTTGCTTGTATTTGTCTCATTCCTATGCACCCAAGCACTCCAAACATAGCAGGTCTTGGAAATGATTTTAAAAGTATGCTTCCTCCAAAAGTGCCCAATAAAAATATTATGATTGAATACAAAAAAATTGCTATAAACATCGAAAATATTGTGTTTGTTACCACTGCATTAACATCATTGCCCACAATATCCATTGAAGCCTTCTGTATCTCATTAATGAGCGGTAATATTTCCGAAGCAACTATAGCCACAACACCTGCTTTGAAATTTGTGCTTACAGAAAAAATAAGTTGAGATGCGATTGTTGCATATAAATATAAAGCCATTCCTACACCGCGTAGATCATGACCTTCCATTTTTAAAAACATATTGCTACCGTAAGACATTGTCATGAGCATTATTATTATAATAAAAAGACCGTTACTTATTATTACATTTAGTATTCGTTTCAATGGAGTAACGCTTTTCTTTCTTTCTGATTCATAATTGGTAGACCTCTGTTCTGGTATTATTATTTCATTTTTTGCAATGGAATCAGTTATTTTCATCATTGTATCATCAGAAATGGCATCAATATCTTTAGGATTAGACTCATCCTCATTTTCATTATCTATATCATTACTGTTATGTATATCAATCTTTTCTTCATCTTCGTTATCAATATGCTCAGAACTTCCATTGCTTTTTTCATCTTGATCGTTATTTTCTTCCTCTGAAATTTCATATTCTTGAGCATTTTGGATATCGCTAATTTCGGTAGATGCATTATTTTTATCTGATAAATTGCTTTCATCCGAAAAAGAAAATTCGGAACAATTCTCGTTCTGTTGATCAGTAATAATATTGTCAGAAGAAACTTTATGTTCACTACTCGAACTATCGGCATGTTTTTCCTTCTCGTTCTTACCAGTTTCATCTACATTAGAATTATTTAAAAACTTTTCATTATCCATTAAAAACGGGGCAATTAACCAAATTAGTAATTTATTTTTAAAAAATTAATTTATCAATTGATATTTTGATAAGTGATTTCAAATTATAAAAACTATCAAAATTTAGAAAAAGCAAAACTGAAATTGTATTTAGCAGTTATATTATTGACTCGTGTATTATAATTTTTTTAAATATTTCACTGTAGAGGAATGCCGAAATTCTAAATATGTGGAGATTTTATTCGTAAAAACTGATAAAATAGTAATGAAGCAAAAAAAGGCAGTGGGCCACTTTGCGACAGTATGCGCACGAGCTAGCTTATAGCTGTATAATAAGGTATATCGAGGTCGTAAGAAATATACTAATGTCATTAATGAATAGATATATTTTTGAGATAAAAAAATTTAAGAAAATATTTAGTTTAATAAGTCGCTGAAAATAAAATAGTTGGAATCTATTCTTACACTAGAATACAAATATATATTTAAGTAAAATATAACTAATCAAATATATTTTTACAACAAAAGAGTAGAAATCATTATAGTATAAGTGAGGATAGCATTCAAAATGGTCTCCGCCAGGTGGATATAAAAAAAGTATGATCTTTTTGCAAAATGAACTTGTTTTATTTTACAAATTCAAGAATGAAATGATTCTACATGTAATGAAATGGGAAGATGTCAATAAGTATAACAAAAGTAATCAAAGAAAACTTGATGTCACGTTGCAATTTAGGCTTATATACAATTAATACTCTTAAAGAAGATGATTTAATTTATTTATTTCGAGTATAGAAGAAATATCGATAGTATATTGAAAGCAATTGACATTGTGAAAAAAGCTGAAGATAAGTTTGGAGTGTAGAGATATCTGTGAATTGCAGAAAAATATAAAGAAAAATAAAATATAAACGATAATACATAAAACAATTAAATAAAATTTAATGTGCATACTGATATGAAATATATATTAACCATTATAGATAAAAAGACTTGAAAATATATCTTTAGAATACAGATTAAGTTTAGATAAAGGAATGGAAACAAGGAGTAAAGCTGAAGAATTGATAAAAAAAATCGAGAAGTATAAATCATGTTTTTGAATATCGCAAACGGTGAAATACAGCATAAAACGATTAACACAAACCATATATTAAATAAAGCTTAACTATTTTATAAATATTTAATTAATATGTGTTTTTATTTCAATTCGATTAAACTTTATGTTTTTAGTGATTTAGAATACCATAACTATTCTAAAATGTAATAATATTTTTATTGTTATTATTTATCAATCCCTCACTGAATACGAATATCGCATGCCTCTGCTTATCATCAATTAATTAATTTTTATTTATCTGATTTGATTGAAAGCATTTTTTAAAGATTCCATAAATATTCCTTTTTATTTTTTAGGCAGTTAAATATTGTTTTTTAAAGACATTTTTTTTGTATTTAGATGGTAGTATACAGATATGTCCATATTTATTTAAATGAGAAATAAAAATATTTATTACGTTCTTAAATATGAATTAATAAATTTATTATTAATAATTTTTTATGACCAAGATGTTGTATTTCGATTACTTTTATTCCATATATATTTATCTATAAAATAGTTTTTATTTTATCAACATGCAATTATATTATAATATAAATACGTTGCATAATTTGAACGAAATCTTTTACAATTTGAGATTCCTTAGCTATACTCTAGAGCCTCTTTTTATATTTGAAATTATCTTTGACCCAGTGCAACGACTATCTCAATCGAGACCATTTTTTATGTACTCATACCGCTGTTGGTAGAAGCCCATACCGTTTATTAGAGCCGGTCCTACATGTAAGCAAGGCAGGGTACATGCAGTCCGTTAGTTTGGACATAGGAGGATACTTTTATCATCCTAGTGTTAATATCTTTATGAAGCCGTGCAACTGAGTTACCCAGAGTCACCCTACTGCAGAAATTCTAATATAAGCAGAATGTCTGCGTGTTGCCTTGGTTTAATCTAGGCGCTAAATTTGTTTTTTATGTTTCCGTAATCATTGTTTTTCCAGATGCACCTCCTTTGTTCTAAATAGAGCTCAGAATATTTTTGTAAGTTGTCAATTTGGGAATGGGTGATTGACCAATATATGTGTGAAACTTGATGGCTTTTTAACTAACCTCTATAACTCCTTCCTATGTGGAGGAATGAAGAAAATTGGTAAGAAGGCCATCTAAAAAACACACACATGGATAGACAGTTTTGGACTCGAATTCCAAGTTTGTACTCGTCCAGCAGCTTCTGAAACCTGAAATCATTAGTAAGTTCTCATCTTAGTTTTACCACATTGTGGACGTATATTATAATTAAATTTATTTTTCTTAAATATTTATATATTATTTCACATTTATAAAGTATTAGAACTAAAAAGATGTACATGTTAGAATTTTACGCGTAGGATTATATTAACAAATAATATATAAAAATTTTAGTGTATGCTTTAGATAATAAATAAATTTATAGAATTTTCCATGAAATGAGACATTTTAATTGGTGTAATTATATGAAGGACATTCACTTGTGATTATAATAACGAATATTTGGCATCATATTTATGAATAATGTGAAAAGTGAGGTATTATAAAAAGCGAAATTATATTAAAAACGATATAATATGTGATGAATATGTAATCAATCAATTAAATTCAGCATGTGGAAAGTTTTATATGTGTATATAGATACAACAATAAAATGTATGTATTTAAGATATAACATATATAACAAATTTAAAAATAAAACCTCTAAAGTTGAAATACAAATAATACTATTCTATGTTATTTTAAAGCAATGATATATTCAAAATTCCGAGTTATTTTCATTTATTCACAATTAAATAATTTAAATTGACAGAAACTTTATAAACATTCTAGGAAAAAATAGCAGTTTAAGATTTATAATTGCTGTGTATGTTTGAATTTTGTAAGTTTATAAAACAGCTTGTGATAGAAAAAGATTAATTATATTTAACAAAAGAAAAATCTCCAAGCCGTGATACAAAATGAATATTAAGTATCATCGAGAAAAGCGTTAAAATAATAAAATTAATATTTTAACATATTGAAGCAAAGTATAAATAATTTTTAAAAAAATAATATGCAATAAGAATCATTATTGTTTCCCATAATAATTTCCCTTCTTATTCTCATGTTATTTCAGCTATAGATTATGGATATTATGTTATTATTAAATATGATAATTGATAGTGGTAAGAAAACTACCAATTTTATTGAGACGTATGGTTGGATTTAAAAACAGAAATAAAAAGATAATAAATATAATGTGTTTTTATTTGGGATCACTCATTATAGAATTGAAACATAATTGTAATATAGTAATAAATCAAATTTTGAAATTAATAAGTTATTTTTAACAATTTTAAATAATCTAAAATGCACTTTATTGCTAGTAACCTATTATCTATATTTTAAACATTCAAAGTATCAAAGCCTTAAAGTTTTTATACTTAATATCATCCCGTATATACTCTATGAATCATCAACTATATTTATTCTGAACTTTTTGT
The DNA here is from genome assembly GCA_014805555.1 of Astathelohania contejeani. NCBI lineage: Eukaryota > Fungi > Microsporidia > Astathelohaniidae > Astathelohania > Astathelohania contejeani. The sequence continues at coordinate 23,528 of SBIQ01000029.1, read as the reverse complement.
TGAGTTTGTTATGTTATCTAAATTTAAAAAATACTTTTATGATTTTTCTTTAACCAACGGTTTAATCTACGCATTAATACATTTATTTATTCTAAGTTTCGTACAATTATTTTTGTAAAATTTCTCATTCCTTCCCATGTAAGACCAATGGTTTTAAACGTATTTACATTTATATATTTGATTTAAATTATTAACAACAGATTATATTTTCGCGGGTTTCTATTTAAACTGCCTGTATCTCATCTAGTAAAACCATTTCTTTTTCTACATAAACATTTTATAATCGTATTTTATATAGATCACAATATTGTTATATATTCTTTCTGACTTTGGAATTAATAATTATTTCCACCGGCAAATCAAAAAGTCATATAACAAAAAATAGAGTATATCACATTTCTGTAAGACAAATAACATTTTTAAACAAGTATTTTTCAAATACGTTTTCAAGATTTGCTAGACATACACTGTTTTGAATTTTTTATTAAATATGTAAATTCAAAATTTTATATGAATTAAAATAAGGTCAGAAATGAAATACACGAAGCATAATCAATTATATCAAATATAAATTAAAAATCATATTTTACCGATGAATTATATTCCAATTTCCACGTATTATGAATAAAATATTATTGGTTCGTGTTTTCCTTTTAATAAATCGTATAAAATTTTTACATGATCTATAAATATAATGATAAGCATCGTATATTTTATAGAAATTTTATTGTGATATCCTTTTTTTATATCTTTTTCTGTGCTGAATTAAAAACACTTATTTGTCTGTCCTTTCAAACATTCTAATAATGATATCTTCAACTTTAATCTGTGCTCAATATTTCTTTTTTATTAGAAAAAATTTTAAGTGTTTTTTTAGATAATATATGTGGTTTATAATTTATTTTTAAATAGTTGTTCCGTGAAATCTTATTAAAAGACTAAAAGTTTCAAAATTAGTAAAGATCGTTTGCTCAACGATAAAATATTTATAAATACAATATCAAATTAAATATAAATAAATTCTTCATTAGAAATATAATTTAAAAATAGAAACCCCACAATATGGACAAACCTATTAACGAGGTTATCCAATTAATTGACAGCTTTGCTGATAAAGACGACCAGAAAATAGTAATGAATCATTTTATGACTGAAGCAGCAAATAAATTAAATTCAGGTGTATCAGTGTGCTATTCAAAGATCAATTTACTGTGTGATATTCAAATATTAAAAAATAAATATGAATATATAGATGAAGAAAAGATACGAAAGATAACAAATGCAACATTGGAGCTAAAATTATTAGAGATACGAGCTTTGATATTAGATTTGGTAAATAGTGATTACTCTGAGGATTTAGAAAACATTTATAAGCAAGAAGAGTGGATTGACAATGTAATTTCAAACATAGAACAAACCTTTAATCTTCAAAGTATAGAGATATTAGATACAAAAGATTTAATATTCAGACTATTTGCAAAATACAATGATTTATTTTTAAAAGAATGTTTGAAAATATTTGTTAGTAAAAATAATAAATTTGGAAGTAAAGGAAACCAATTAATGTTAAATTTAAAATATTATGAAAAGTTTGTAAGAAAATATATCGATTTTAATTCAGACGAGTATTTTTCTAAATTTATAGAAAACTTCAAAGATGGTAAAGTAAATGAAAAAACATGGCTATAAAAAATAAATAATTGTAAATAAATCAACAACTGTATAATCTAAATACAAATACAAGATTCTATTCTTTTTTATTTAAGGGTTAATGTTATGTTATTCTTTGTCTTTCTTTTCTATGGCCTGAGGTTGGCATTCAGTGGCACTTGCTTCTCTAAATACTTCCACTGTCTCTTCTACTCGATCTCCTACATCTATGTCATCCTCAATGTATACTCAAGTGATATGGTTTCGAGCGTTTTCTTCACTAGCGTTGATTAAATGTATGACTCTATCATAGGGATTATATTTAATTCTTTAAGATAATTTCTGTGGTATTTGGTTACCACACTATCCCATTCATGGCATAAGGTATTATTTTAGTCTTTGCTTTGTATAACAGGCCTAATTCATTCGCCAAAATATTGTATTTCATCATCTTCTCTGTTTCAACAATCTGGAGATTATCTTGGCTCGTTAGGCCGACTTCAACAAATATTATCTATTCTCCTTCTTATCATAAATAAATATATTCGGTATATTATTTTTTATTAGGATATCAGTCCTTATCCTTGTATCGACCCGAATTTCGGCTCTTTCATTTTCCATGACCTCCTGGACTGAATGAGATCGTAGTTTTTTGGATTTTTTAAAGCCATACTTATTCGCAAGTAGAAGGTGAATACACCTAAGTACCCCATTATGCCTTCGCGTATAGTCATGGCCAAGTATTCGATTACAGCCTGTTGCCAGATGGTCGATTGACTTTTTGGCTTTACCACAATGCTGGCATTGTAAAGCATTGTCTCTCCAAAAAACGTTTCTATCTTGGATATAGCAATAAATTCCTTCAGCACAACTATCAATATTCCCGTATTTCATCCAAGTAGAAGAATCTTAAAAACTCACAAGCTTATTTGAGCGGCCCTATATAACTTTTAGTGAAATCTTTTCTTATTAATTTCGTTATAAAAAGCTTACGCTGAGCATTCAAAAGACCCTTGGCAGAAACGTCTGGCAGAGAGTATTTTAAACTGAGGTATTGATATATTAAAGAGAGGTGAGTCTTATTTTGCTCTTCAACTTTCAAGATCGCTGCTCGCCTTGATGAAATGTTTTTATATTTTTTCAGCGTGTCTAGTAATTAAAGAAGCATATACTCACTTTTCATCTCCACAGTTGGAGACCTCTTCCCATTTCTGTTCGGGAAATATATAACCTCTCTTTACAAGATTTTATATAAATAAAAATATATTAAAAATTATACTAGTAAACAACCATAAATAATAAAAACGATAAAATAAGAAATTGTATAATAATATTGATGGTAAATCTATCAGTGATTGATATAATTTTATGATATAGCACAATTTATTAAATACTGCCATTATTTGAGTAAAAAATAAAAGTTAATAGTTTCAAACTATTATTAATTATTATATACAATTAGAACTATATCACCTGAGTACAGAAGAAGCATTAAGGATAACATAGACAAGAGATCGAGTAGAAGATGCTGTGAAAAGATTTGGAGAAGCGAGTGCCACTGGATGCCATAGAAAAGAAAGATAAAACTAACACTGACTCTTTAAATAAAAAGATTGTACACAATTAGCACAAGCAGCTATCAGTACAAATATTGTATCAATTTTTTATAAATTAACAAGTAAATAATAACACATGTGCCACTAACACCTTTGATTATAAGCCAGAAAGGTTACGTTATTTTATAAATATATTATAAAGAAGGCTACTTCATTATAACAAAGTTTTTGACATTTTATTATTTCCTTATCTAAAGTATAAAAATTATATGTATATATATCATTGTCTTTCTTGAGCCAGTGCATCTATCATCTTATTAATACAATAATTTTACTTTGTGTTCTCATACTGATATTAGCCATATTTCATGTGTTATTAAAATCGTATTTATTATGAATAAAATTGATATGATGACTACTAGAAATGTTTATTATATTCTATCAAATTATTGATTCAGTCTTGAAAATGCTCAATTTATCATTTTGAAATTAAATTTATCTATATTCTTTATTATTTATAACTTTTTTCGTCGATCCCGCTCCGATAGACGGTATGGGCTTCGACTAACAGCGGTATGAGTACCTAAGGGAAAAAGATTGTTTCAATTAAGACAGTTGCTGCACTGGGTCAAGTATTTTATTCCATATATAAAAAGAGCCTCTAGAGTATACCAAGGAATCATAAATCGTGATAAATTTCATTTAAATAAAGCGAATGTTTTATAATTTTTTTTTCATAAATATACGATATCCGTTTATTTAAATAAATATTTATATATTCGTACCTTTGTAACTCTATTTATTTTTTAATATAATTATGAATAGAAATTTTCTAATAACTTTCATAATTTTATAATATACTTAATTCTATTTTTATCCCCATAGATACTTGAATAAACAAAAGATTGGCTATTTTTTTCTAGTTATATTAAACTAAAATTAACTGTCAAAATTTTCTAGCCTATATTATTATATTAATTGATATGATTTATTTATAAATGACTATAAAATTTTAATAAATTCGCAGCTTTTTTTCAAAAATGTCCTAATACTTTATTTTATAGTATTTACTAATGACTATATTCTTGCTTTATATTTAAAATCATTAAAGATACTACTTACATTTTTTTAATACACAGAAAATTAGATATTTTATGAATTGTTCATGTAATCTCTATTATAGTGCTATTTGTTTCGTTTTTCTTATTGTTATCAAGGTAGTGCTTCATCCATCTTTGATTTGAAAATTGATTGAAAACGCTTGTGTAAAACAATAAAAAAAGCTTTAATATATAAATTAATTTCTTATTTTGTTAATTTTTATTAATCATAGAAACCGATAAGCTTTAAAATATATGACGCTATAAATTAAAAGAAAATGGAGTTGTGGAATAAGTTTAAACTAAATTTGCTAATAATGAAGATGACCATTACAAAGCATTTTTCAATTTAATTATAATATGATCTCTATAATTTACCATTATCTAATATTTTATAATATTTAACACAATTTAATTTATAAGTACCATTATAATTATCGGAGTTAATATCATATGTGCGAAGATATACAATATTTATTATCAAGGTATGTTATAAGCCAATATATTCTCTTTATTTAAATATGATATTTCACGATTTATAATTCTTTGGCTATACTTTCAAAGATCTATATGGAATGAAAATATTTACCCAGTGCAGCGACTGTCTCAAATGAGACAATCTTTCACCTTAAGTACTCGTACCGCTGTTAGTCGAAACCCATACCGTTTATCGGAGCCGGATCGACCTTGGAAGCAAGACAGGGTACCTGTAGCCCGGTATTTTCGGCATCAAACCAGGTCACTTTTATTATCCTAGTGCCACCCGTAAGCGTCCATATAAAGCCGTGCAGCTGACTTACCCGGAGTCCCCCTACTGTAGAAATTCCAATATAAGTGGAACGTCTGCGTGTTGCCTTGGTTTAATTTAGGCACGGGTCAGTTTTTTTGTATTCATTGTTTTTCCAGATGCGCCTCCTATCCTCTAAATAAAGCTCAGAATATTTTCGTGAGTTGCCAATTTGGCAATGAGAACATTAACCAATGCTATATGTGTAAAATTTGATGGATTTTTGACTAACTTCCAACCCACCCACTTATGAGGAAAATGAAGGAAATCAGTAAGTTGGCCATCTACATAGCACACACACCTTTCAGTATTGGACTCGAATTTTAAGTTTGCAATTGTTTAGTAGTTTCTGACATTCAAAATTACTAATAAGTTCTCGTCATAGTTCGGCATCATTTCGAGCGGAAAGACTGCTATAAATAGAATAAATATTATATATGTTATTTGTGAATCAGATATATTTATATCAAATTTTATAATTATTTCCATTGAAATTAACAAATAACTAATAAGCGCATTTGTAGTCAAAATTTCAGTTATATATGCTTAAATTCGATATATCAATGAATTCATTTATTATTAAATTCAAAACTTGCAACAGTTTATTACATTCATATATAAACCATATATTTAAAAAAACAATTGAAATTATAACAGAGGCATTTATAAAAAAGTAATTATTTATAGATATTATTACTGGAATATAATGGTAGTATTGTAGATACTTCACAAATAAAACATTCTTTTTATTAAAATAACCTTGTCAAAAATGTGTTATAAAATTCAGCCAAAGCTATATAAATATACAAAAAGTGTTAAAAATAGATAAATTAAGACTATTAATACCATTCCATATATATTATAAATATATCAAGGAATATTTTAATAATAATAAAATTATAGATTAAAACTGGTGCAATAATATACATATTTTGAATATTCTATTACTAATACTCAAAACTATATTAATGTTTATTTGTAGAAACTAGAAGCCCTTTTAAAAGTATTGTCCTTAGATAAATAATTACAGTAAAGAGAGGATATTTACTTAAGATAGGACTGATAGGTACGTATTGATTGATTTTAATACTTCTACTATTTATCAAATTAATCCTCCCCTAAAATACAAATGCGTTCAAAATATAAAATCGTCTTTTTAGGAAATGCAAGTGTAGGAAAAACAACGTTGATATCACAATATGTACATCAGCAAGCAGATGGGAAATATCACCCAACGATAGGCATCGATTTCCTTAGTACTAAAATAAACATAAATGGAAAATCAATCAGTTTACAGCTATGGGATACGGCAGGTCAAGAACGATTTAATTCCATAATTCCGAATTACACGAGAGATGCATTTATAGCAATGGTGGTATTCGATGTAACAAAATTTGAGACATTTGATCAGATTGATCACTGGATAAACAATCTTGTACGTAAGACTGATCCCGATGGTTTGGTAAAGATTGTTTTAATTGGGAATAAAGTAGATCTGATTGATGATGATAACCTTCTTTATGACATAGACAGATTGGGGCAGGAAAAAGCCAAGCAATACAATGGAAAATATATTAAAACAAATGCAATGAAATATGAAAGTATTAAAGAATTGGTAGATTGTATTAGGGAATCTATATTAGATGAAATGCAGAGTGGTGTTGTTGATATAGATGAAAACAGAGATGTCATTGTATTGAGTGCACAAAAAAATGCAAGGACGTGTTGTTAATAAATTATTTAGCTGAAAATGAGTAATATGAATTTGTTTAAAGGGTAATATTGTGTTATTTTTTGTCTTTCTTTTTCATTGCCTACGGCATCCAGTGGCACTTGCTTCTCTTAATCTTTTCAAAGCCTCTTATATTTAATTTCTTGCGTCGATATCATCCCCAATGCTTATTCTGTACTCAAGTGATATGGTTTCAAACGTCTTCTTCAGTATTGTCCATTTGGATGCATGCCTCTATCGTAGAGATTATATTTAATTCTTTAAGATAATTTTTGTGATATCTGGCTACCACACCGTCCCATGTAATAACATAAAGTGATATTTTAGTCTATGCTTTGTATAGTTTTAATTAAAATCTGATAATTTGTTAAGGATTTTGTTTATTTTTTATATTATAAAATGATGATGCATAAAAGCCAATTTTATATATAAAATAAAAATTTAGAAATAAGATTCATGATATAACTTTTTAATGCATTAATTAATTATTGTTAAATTAATAAAATTTTATTATAAGAAACATGAACAGGAGAAGATAAGTAAAATAAAATATATAATATTGAAATTCATTAATATATCATATAAAGTAACATTTGTAAATGTATAATAAATAAGGCTATGTAAAATTTATCAGAATATCGAATAATAAAAACATTTGTGGATTGAAACAAATTCTATCCTATAAAATAAATGTTTTTAATTTATAGACCTACTACTTTATTATCACATATAAGCCTACACACATTATTTTATTTATAAAATACCATTTTAAACATACTTCTCATACCATCGGTTCCACCAGGGAAAAAAGTAAGAATAAACACTAAGAAGGAGAAAACTTGTATTATTGCTAAGCTAAAATTTAAGAAATAGTTATTAATTTTAAGTGTGGAGTAGAAAGTTATAATCGTTGTAGCCAGAAACGTTCCTGTATATACTCTTTTTTTCTTGGATAATAAGTCCCTCATATATGATAAAAATCCAAATATAAATCCCATCATTGAAAAGAAAAGCAAGTTAGAAATAACATAAGGCAGCGCGAACTTGGCTGGGCTGAATACTGCTCCCAATATGTTAAACATGCTGTAAACGAAACACATAATTCCGATGAATAAAAATGTAAGAAAACATCCCATCCTTTGCATGAATGTTAATCCGAAGTGTTCAAGATCGATTGATCGGTTTTCCTTAAAGAAATTACCTCGTTTTAGTGGTATGTTATATGTTTTTCCGTAGCTTTCCGTCATTCTCAATACTTCTTTTAAAGGATCTCTTGCCATTATGCCCTTGTTTGAAATGTTGGTTTTATATATCTGAATCAACCAATCAAATTTATGATAACATGGTATAGTCAAAAGGGTATAATTAAAGGGGTACTTTAGCAAATGATTGGTTTTAAATTTGTTTTAAAACAATAAAATTTGTGTTTCAATAAAAGTATCGTATTTAAATGACCTTATAAACCATTTTACTAAGTTTAGGTAAAGCATCGAGATGACATGGAAATAAACAGTAGAATCGAAAAAGCAATAGAAATGTTTGGAGATGATAGTGTTAAAGGATGCATATCACACAAAGAAGAAAGGAAAACTATAACCCTTATAGAAATAAAATTCTTTTATTTTTTGTGTTTATATACAACTTTATTAAAGCTAATCCAATATTAAAACTTAGTAATAAAACCAATCATACACTAATATGCGGATTTAAAATGGGCTTTATATTTGACGATATCATAATCGAAATGAAAATTCAAAAAACTATTTAAATAAAATTATAAAAAGAATACAGAACACTTCGAATAACAATAAATACATATTTATAACTTATTTTATAATTATAATATTTGGAATGGTAGCTGTTATGATAAAAATAGTAAATTTCTAAAATATCATGATGTAACCCTTCTTATATAGTGATAGATAATAGTATTTTTAATGGTAAGTTATAACTATATTATAAATATGTTTGTTTTAATAATGCAATTTTTCAATCTAATTTCTTAAATAAAATATTTTTAATATAGTTTAACTTACCATTAATAATAGAGAAATAACAGCTTTTACTTGCTAAATATAATAAATTAAAAGAATATTTATTATGTTACATAATAAAACACTTTAATTCTCTATGTTATCTTCAAGTTCGATATTGGTTCTATTTATTATATTACTTACACCCTTCTTCTTATAGGAATATATTATACGTTCCCGTGATTAGTAATATTTAATATTATATATCTATCATCAGTCCGAAACGACGTTAAACTAGGACGAGAACCTACTGCTAGTTTTGGGTGACAGAATTTGCTGAACAAGTTTAAACATGGAGCTAGAGTCGATGCTTTCGACCCATGTATGTGTTTTACAGATGACCAATTTTCTTCATTCCTCTTCAACGGTGAATGTTTTAGAGGTTAGTAAACTAATATTAGGTTTCACGCATTTATTGGTTAATGCACCGTTCCCAAATTGACAACTTACGAAAATATATCAATTATATTTAGAGGAAAGGAGGAGCATTTGGAAAAACAATGAATATGAAAATATAAAAACAGACTTAGGTTAAGCCAAGGCAGCGCGCAGACGTTCCGGGTAAGTCAGCTGCATGGCTCTATATGGACACTTACAAGTGATACCGAGATGGTAAAAGTGCCATATTTTGATGCCAAAAATATTGGGCTACAGGTATCTTGCATTACTTACAAAGTCGATCTGACTCCAATAGACAGTATGGATTGCGAATAACAGCGATATGAGTACCTAGAGAAAAAAGGTCTTAATTGAGACAGTTGCTGTACTGGGTCAATAATTTCATTCCATATATAAAAAGAGCTTCTAAAATATATCCAAGGAATCATAAATCATGAAAGATTTTGTTTAAATAAAGCGGATTATTGTCTTCAGATATATTTTATTTACTCTAAGCAAAGCTTATAATATTTTTTATAAATAGAAAGTATTAGACACTTATAAAACGTGTATAATTTAATAGCCTTTATATGGCCTATTAGCTAACATATACGAGAAGGAATAAGAAATAAAATATTGCCACCCAAAAAGATAAATGATATATGACTAGAGTCCAAGTATACAATTTTATAGTGTCTATATGGACATAAATCAAATAATAAAGATTTATCTAAATTTATTATTTTTATGTGGATATAAGATTTAAAAATTTAGTTCTTACTTAAATTTTTATATTTACTCCAATTTATAAATATTTTGATTTATGCAAGGATTATGGGGAGAAAAAAGAAAAGAGAAGATGATGATTATTTAAATAGTCTATTAATCGATGGAGACACATCTAAAAAACTGGCTGATGGTGACATTAAAGGAAAAGAGGTTGCAAAGAAGGAACTGCCAAAAGAAAAACTAAAGGGAAGTAATTTAAGTTCAAAGAAAAAAGGGACAATCTCACTTAACGCATTAAAACAAGCTATGGAACAAAGGAGAAAAGATGAAGAAATTGAGGAAAAATTAAGAGAAATGACAATACGAAAACAGAAAGAAACCAAAATTAAACCAGCTGAGGAAATTATAATAAAAGAGAATATAGAAGAGCAGCAACCCAAGGAAAAAATCAATATATCTCGATATCTGGGAGCATCAAAGGCAACGCCTAAAATTACGCCAACACCAACCAAGGAAACTACCTTTGAAACTGTAAAAAGTCCCATTTGCTGTATTCTTGGCCACGTTGATACTGGAAAGACAAAGCTTTTAGATCGTCTTAGAGAAAGTAATGTACAAGAAAACGAACATGGAGGAATAACACAGCAAATAGGTGCTACGTTTTTTCCATCATCAATGCTTGCACATAAATGCGGGATTCCACCGCCGCCACTTCCTGGTATCTTAGTTATAGATACTCCAGGTCACGAATCCTTTAGCAATTTACGTAGCAGAGGATCTTCATTGTGTAATATGGCCATTCTTGTGGTAGATATTATGCATATGCTTGAGCCACAAACACTTGAAAGTATTCGTTTATTGCGTGAGCAAAAAACTCCTTTTGTGGTGGCTTTAAATAAAATAGACCGAATTTATCGGTGGAAGCCAAACGAATATTTTGGTTTTAAACAAACTTTTGAAAATCAATGCGAACAAACGAAAACTGAATTTAAAAGACAGCTTGCAGAAGTGACACTACGATTCGCTGAATTAGGATTGAATGTTAGATTGTTTAGTGAGAATACAGATCCACGTAGGTTTATATCTTTGGTCCCTACTTCTGCCATCACCGGAGAGGGAATTCCTGACCTTATTGCATTAATTCTTGAATTAACACAAAAATTTATGAAAAGCAAAGTCAAATTTTCAGATGAATTGGAGTGCACAGTTTTAGAAGTAAAAAATACAGAAGGATTTGGAACTACAATTGATGTTATATTGAGCAATGGAGTATTGAGTGAAGGTGATCGTATTGGAGTATGCGGTTTCGAAGGACCTATTATTACTAATATTCGTACTTTATTAGTTCCTCAACCTCTAAAAGAGCTACGTGTGAAAAGCCAATATACATCACTTAAGACAGTACGTGCTAGCCTGGGGGTAAAAATAGCAGCGCAGGGTTTGGAAAAAGCAATAGCAGGAAGTCGTTTACTACGAGTTACAGATGATAATACAATTAAGAATGAATTAAGTAAAGATTTATCCACAGTACTAAATACTGTGGATAAAAAAGGTGTGCATGTTCAAGCAAGCACTCTAGGATCTTTAGAAGCGCTATTGGCGTTTTTAAAAAGTTGTTCAATTCCTGTGGCTAGTATTAGTATCGGGGATGTTCATAAAAAAGATGTAATGAAGGCAAGTGCAATGGAAGAAAAAATATATAGGACTATGTTATGTTTTGATGTGAAGATCGAGAAGGAGATAATGGAATTAGCCGAGTCAAAAGGAGTTAAGGTATTTACAGCCAACATAATTTATCACCTTTTTGATATGTTTACTAAGTATTTAGAAGAGGAAAGAGAGAAAGAAAAAATATCTGTTAAAGGAAAGGTTGTTTTTCCATGTATATTGAAAATAGTAGGAGTATTCAACAAGAGAAGCCCTTTGGTAGTTGGTGTGTCTGTTGAAAGAGGAATTCTTAAATCAGGTACTCCGCTATGTGTTTTTGGAGAAGGAGGTGTGGTCAAATTAGGAACCGTATGCTCACTGGAAAAAAACAATAAGCCAGTTGAGTGCGCTCGTGTTGGAGACAAAGTAGCCATAAAAATTGAATCAGATGATACTCCCAAAATGTATGGCAGACATTTTGATGATAATAGTGAATTAGTGTCTGTAATTACTCGTGAATCCATTGATATACTTAAGAAAACATTTAAAGAGGAATTGAAACAAGAAGATTGGATTCTTGTAATTGAATTAAAAAGGAAATTTGGTATAATATAATAAAAGAATTAGGTAATATTTAAATAAAATAATTAAATTAGATGGTATTTATCAGAATAACAAAAAAAGGTATTTTAATACTTTATTATTTTTCTTTTAGGTTTATAAGTCGTTAAATTATTTCTCTTACAAGTAAATTATATTAAATATTAAATTGATAAGATTCACTGATTTTATAAACACGTCATAATAAATGAAAGATTTGTTTTAAAAAATAAAAATATATTTTGTATTTATAAAGCTTAAGATATTTTCATTGATTAGAGACCCTGTCATATGCACAATAAGAATAAATTCAAAAAAAGCCTAAATGAATATACATTGAATTGTACTTTTATATAATATTGTGTATCTGATATATTTTCCGGTGTGTTTTAAAAATATACTCACTTAAATATTCAATGAATTGTAATTTTTTATATTCGTTTATTTACTTTTAATAATTAATTATTCTGATTCCACATATATTTGATGTTTTTATGATTATTGTTTGTTGTATCAAATCTATAAAAATTTTATGGTAATAATTCGGATAATACACTCATTTAACTTAATAAAATGTTTTCATTGATAATTACTTAAGACTACTCTATGCCTTTAATTTTAAATGTTGTAATCAATAATTAATTGTTTTAATAGCATATACAACTTATAACATATTCTATACCTAAAACCCTTTACAATCGTATTAACACTTTGATAGAAAAACTTTAAAGCTCCACTGTTATTTACTTACTAAAAATATTTCATTTTGAGCAATAATACTTTAAAGCGAATACATTATATTACAATATCTTATCTTTTTTTCAAATGAAATATTTAATTCTACAAAAATCAATGTTATATTTTAACTGATGAGATTTTATATTGCAGATGATCATACTAAACCTTTCTTTTTTATAATACATCGTAGTATGCTCTATCATTGTTTTTAAGCTTTATAATAGTTTATTATTACATTAATAGTTATTTCCAAATAAACTTTTATTTAAAAGATAAAATATATTTATATCCACAACAATTCTCTCTTTATTTGAATTTTTAAGTTATTTCATTTCATTCAAAAGTATTTATTCATCTTTTATTCAGAAGTATATTAATTATAAAACATGACATCAAGAGTTATAACAAATATGATTATAAACTAAGTATTTCTTTTATTTTAATTATATTTGTAGTTGGATATAGGATATATAGCTGTAGATGTTGCCCTGTGACCAATAATATAACAAAAATAATTTATTTGTTATATGTTATTCATTTGTTTGTTATATATTTTCTTTTGTTTGTTATATATTATTCATTTGTTTGTTATTTCATTGTATTGGTAATACTTATTTCTTCTAAAGTTCCCTTATACGTTTATTAATAAATTTATTTAATCTATTATAACGAATAATCAGACATTAATGTTTGAAGGTAATAAACTACATAAAAATAATTTAGAAGATTCTTGAGAAAGCTTATATAAATGCATATTTCTCTTTATTGGACTTTGATTATATATCATATGAATAATAATATCTTATTAACTTAAAAATATATTTATCATATAATTAGATAAGTTATTGAATATTAATTGTGATACTTCTCAAATAATAAATATACTTTCCAATATTAATTAACTTATTTATGTAATTGACCAAATTTCATATAGTCCTTAATCACCTTATGTACCATTTTATCCTCTTCAATAAATTGTTGCAATATAACCTGTGCCATAGCCAAGTCCAACTGCAAAGATTGCAGTAAAACACTTCTTTTAAGTCTATGAGAACTAATTTCTGAATATATCCTGCACATATAATACTCATTCATTTTTTTTGCTTTGTTGAGCACTAAAAACAGGCGTTTGGGACTAATAGCATCAAGGCGCAGTTCAATAGAACTTATCATTAAATACACATGATCATCCAAACCTTTATTATTTGGTTTTATGACTACTAATTTACGAACAACACATCTACAGGAAATCCGGAGTATTAAACTTATAATATCATTATTCATCAAAAATATAAAATCTAACAATATTAAAGAACGATAAAACTGGTTATCAGGTTTTAAACATCTTGTCAAATGGTATTTGTTAATAAATCATATAAGCCATATAATCTTTTTTTAATACACAATGTTTGATATCTTATATGGTTATAAATATTATAGGATGTTATTATAGGATAAGTGTAGAAATTCAAATATAATGATAAGAAAAATTGAAACAAATTAAAATTTTATTACTAACACTAAAAACCAATTAGATAAAATATAAAATAAAAATGCTTATTTATGATAAGTATGAAAATAAATAAAACCGATAAATTTGACATTATTTCATATATTTATTTTAAGAAATAATTTATCATTACTAAGTATTATCATATTATATTTAATATGAGATGAGGCATAAATAAAAAATATACGATATTTTTTATTTAAAGGGTTAGTGTTGTGTTATTCTTTTATATGAAATCCAATGGCACTTGCTTCTCCAAATTAGCTTTTTTTACTCGATCCCTTACGTCCATGCCATCCTCAATGCTTCTTCTGTACTCAAATGATATGGTTTCAAGCGTCTTCGTCGATTGGGTGTATGCCTTTATCGTAGGTGTTATATTTGATTCCTTAAGATATTTTCTGTGGTACTTGGTTATCACACCGTCCCATATTATAATATAAGGTATTATTTTAGTCTTTGTGTTGCACAGCAAACCTAATTCATTTGCAAAGAGGTCATATTTCCTTTTCTTCTGAATAAAAAAAATAAGATTTAATATAATTAAACTTCAGAAAAAACATCTCAATAAACTAATTAGTAGATTATAAAAGCAATAAGAAGATAGACTTTAAATTGAACTAGAACGACTTACTGTTAGGATTAATGAAATAATTTATTATTGCTTTAATATAACACACCGGGAAAATATTTATGGAATTCCTTTCTAAATTTCGTTTTTAACTCACAGAATTCTTTCCATTCTGAAGATCTTGTACCATACACTCTTTTATATTCCTCTTCAATCTTTTTGCATTCCTCTTCTACTTCACCAAAGGTATTAAATTCAAAAAATTTAAAGTATTGTGGAAATACCATTTTCATTATACTACAAATTATATCCCGGGTTTTAACCTTCTCACATAATGATACATTTCTTAACTCTCCTTCTAAAATACAGGCAGAATTGTAAATATCTGATCCTGAAGCATTAAACCTTTTGCAGTTTAGGAAAATACGTTTGTATTCAAGATATAAATATTCCCATGTACGGCATCCCCCATTGCGTATGGATTCTATCAAAGTCCCTAAATCAACAGGATGTCGTACTATATCTACATATTTATCCAACCCCCATTCCTTATACGGAACAGGAAACCGGAAAGGAATAGCACTATCCAAAGCATATATACGTTCCATTTCAGACAGTATCGCTTCTGGATTTTTTATCAAAGACACATATTCTGGAAAAGGAATCATTTTCCTTACCAAACTCTCATAAACCTTATAACAAGCTTTGGTTGAGTTATAAATTACAGAATTCATTTTAGAAAATGTTAAAACAAAAGTCAGAGATTCCTCAATATTAACATTCTTGTCATCTAATGTCAATGGTTCGAAATCAAAAAATTTGTGTTTCTTGCTTTCTTTTAAAATAAATGAATTAATTGTTTTTTTATGCGGGAGGGAATTTATAATAAGCTCATTGATATCATTTGTAGGTGTAATATCATTAGTAGATATAATAATATCATTTGTATGATTCTTCTTTTGTATTTTAAGTTTTATCTTCGAATTTATTTTGAGTTTTATTTCACTCTTTTCCTTATTTTTCTTATTTACGGTTTTATTATTTTTGATTTCTTTATACAATTTAGGGTTTATTTTAAGCCTTACTATTCCATCTTCTCTTTTTATTTTTAATTTGACTTTTACGCCCTCATCACTGCTAAGTTCATGTTCTTCTACTATTCCTTCTTCATCTCTTCTTACAGCCCCTTCTATATAGTAAATAAGTTCGATAATAAGAGAGCTTAATTCATAATCACCGGAATATAATTTAAGATATTCAAACAGTTTGTTTCTATGCATAAACAAATAATCTATAAATTCAAATCGTTTTGTTCCTGCAAGAGATGACATCCGAGTCAATATTTCAATTTTCATTCGACGAGGTTCAGTTTGAATGAGCCCTAGCAGAAAAGGTAAATCTTCTTGATAGTAGTTGGTAAGAAGTGCTTCGATAGCAGCTACTCTGACGGATATAAAATTTGCCGGTCCAGTCAATCCATGGAGTACATCCTTATCTAACCGTATTAGTCCGTAAACACCGAGCCGTGCTAGTGCGTAAACACATGCAGTAGTAACACGATTGCCATGACTTGGAAAGATCAGATCTAGTCTTTTAAATCGCTCAATTTCACGTATAAAAGGAGATATATCCATTCCTTTAGAGCAAAGTGGATAAGTCAAGGCCTCGATGGCTGCACCAAGCAATGGCCCATCATTAAAGGGGTTGGCTGTATTATCGTGGTATCGAAGAAGATTTAAAAGGAAGGCAGATATTATGCATTTTGTTTGTACATCTCTTCCTTCAAAATTTTTTACTGTTTCCGGTGAAGCCACAGAAAGTGCTAGTATAAGATGTCTTTCTATGAAATATGATGCAAAACTACTAGAAAAATCACAGGGGCGTACCAATGTACTCCCTTGTATGCAGTATTTCCGCACAAAATATTGTATTAAACGTTGAAAACCAAAGAAATCACCATTTATGCTTCTTGAAAGAGCATAAAGTGATTCAATACGGATTTTATAAAAGCAATGGTTGTCTGCTATAACACGTTCCAAAGCAGTACAAGCATTTGGTGTAGAATGAAGAGTACGTAAAGCGGATAGCTGACCAGCTACACTTTTTTCATTAAGTAACTGTTCGATAGACATAATCTCAGGCTGGTCTAAAATTATTAACCCTAAAAACTCGCATGCCGGATCAATCCTGACCCATAAAAGTGGCATTGTGTCTTCATCTTGTTTCTTTTTTGTTCTTTTTGTTCGAGTATGATAAAAAAATGTTCCAATTGCACCTTCTTCTATTAATTCAAAGGGGTGATCAAATACACCCTCAATTTCATGTGCTCGCACCAAAAGAGTGCCTGTATAATATTTATTAGCATCTCTTAATATACTAGTTCCTTTTTGTCTTATAAAAACATCTACTTGGTTCTTCTTTTTCTCTATCTCAAATCTACAATGTAATATTACTATACCTGGTTTAAAGACATATGTATCAAAAAATCTATGAAGATCTTTTCCTGTCATATCAATAACTGCCCCTACAAAATCTGCCGTATTCATTCTTTTTTTTAACGCCATCATAATAATTTTCTGAAGAAATGCTCTGCTCAAATTATGCTCTAAAACTTGAAATACCAACCATGCCTTTTCTACAAAAAATTTTCCAGTATAACAATTGCGTTTTGAGGAGTAGAGTGGTTGTTCTCTTATATCATGATTAGCTATATACTCAATGCTTTTATGCACTGAATATAAGAAATCATTGGTTCCTAAGACATAACGAAGACAATGATTGATTAAATATTCGTGTAACCCGGTAGATAACCATTGATCAGTATATTCAGGTGTTGTTAACTTTACAGGTATATATTGACTGACGGATATCTGTGCATACATTCTTTTTACTAAAAAGGATTCATCAATGCTTGTAGAGGGTGGTATAAGAGATAAAGGAAGAATTGCAGTATCTTCACCCATGGTTGGTGTGGATTCATCTCGAGTAAGAGCTATCCTTAATTGCTTACTAGGATATTCTTTCTGTATGAAATATTCAAGGTATCTTATTAGATTATTTAAATCATTCCCCATTTCTTTTAAATCTATGCTTTTAGTATTTATGGGAACATATGCTAATTTACTATCATCTCCTTGTATCAGCTCATGTGTCTCATAACTCCCAGCACAAAAATTTATGCATCCTGGGTGTGCATCTTCAAGAGTATAAGCGTGCAAAGTAGCAGTTCCACTTTCTCTAATTCCTCTAAAAATTCCTGGGGAAATAACACTACAGTCTGATGCATCCAAAATATATATAAGCTCCCAAGAATATCTTCGTATGTTTCCTATTACTGAAGGGAAGATAGCATGAGCCATGGTAGACTCAAGCATACGATTATGTGCTACGATTTCTCTGTGCTTATCATTAGGAATTATCTGGTGGTGATAATACACTGCAGTGTTATTAGTGCTTGGATGATATTTAATTCTAATAGTAAGCTCATTATAATCTACAGGTAGGTTTATCACCAATTGTGTTGGCTTATTAATTATACGCTCCCACATCCCTTTATCAAAATTATTTTGATATTCATCTATTATTTCATTCGGTGTAATGATTACAAATTCCAAATCCTTTTTTTCTGCCATAAAAAGTATTTCCACATTTTCAATTTCCAAGGCACTGACATTATAAGTAATAGTAGATGACCCATGGTTTATAATAGAAGTTTCTATA
This sequence comes from Astathelohania contejeani, assembly GCA_014805555.1. Classification (NCBI taxonomy): domain Eukaryota; kingdom Fungi; phylum Microsporidia; family Astathelohaniidae; genus Astathelohania; species Astathelohania contejeani. The sequence goes on along the minus strand of SBIQ01000029.1, from coordinate 4,777 downwards.
TAGCCGTAATATATATGTTTGTCTGGTGAGAGGTAATATACATTTTTCTGATGGTTGACTGTTAAATTTTCCATTTCTAGGGAGTAAAATGAATTTTTATAGAAAATAATGGATATGCAAAGAAGGATATAAGAATATGAATTATTTTTTTATTTATACACTTAAAAAATGATTTGATAAAATCATAATTTTTATTTAAAGGGTTAGTGTTGTGTCATTCTTTGTCTTTCTTTTCTATGACCTGCGGTTGGCATTCAATGGCAATTGCTTTACCAAATCTTTTCACAGCCTCTTCTACTTGATCTTTTACGTCCATGCCATCCTCGATGCTTCTTCTGTACTCAAGATCAGTAATTACAAATTATAATTATATATAAATCTTGTTATAAGGTTCAGATTAAAAAGAAAATGAACGATTAAACATCTTGGGAAGATATTATAAGAATGTTGATCAAATTGCGTTTATACAACATAGAAATAATTTATATTTATTCAATAAGTATTAAAAAATACTTTTTAAGTGTTTTCCTAGATGATCTATTATTAATTCTTATAGCTTCTTATTTTTTTAAAAATATTAATTAATTTAAGATTTTAGAAAACACTCATATAATGAATATATAAATTATAAAAACTCAAAATACTATTTCATATAAATATCAGGAATGAATACATTATATCAGATCAATGAATTTATCTTTAATTGGATACAGAGATATCACATTAGTTTATTTCTTAATTTTATCAACTTTATTATTTACACTTATTTCTTATTTTAATATATTTTATTAATATGAATAATATATTATAATACGATCTCATTCAGTCAAGGAGGTCATGGAAAATGAAAGAGCCGAAATTCGGGTCGATACAAGGATAAGGACTGATATCCTAATAAAAAATAATAGGCCAGATAATTTATCTACGATAAGAAGGAGAATAAAATTATATTAGTTGAAGTCGGTGTAACGAGCCAAGATAATTTCCAAATTGTTGAAACGGAGAAGAAGAGGAAATAAGACCTCTTGGCGAATGAATTAGGCTTGCTATACAAAGTAAAGACTAAAATAATACCTCATGTTATGGCATGGAATGGTATGGTAACTAAGTACCACAGGAATTATCTAAAAGAATTAAATATAACCTCTACGATAGAGGCATACATCCAATCGACGGTACTGAAGAAAACGCTCGAAACCATATCACTTGAGTACAGATGAAGCATTGAGGATGACATAGACGTAAGAGATCGAGTAGAAGAAGCTGTGAAAAGATTCGGAGAAGCAAGTGCCACTGGATGCCAACGGCAGGCCATCGAAATGAAAGATAAAGAATAACACAACACCAACCCTTTAAATAAACCAATACTATATTATTAGATATACATTGGATAAGATGTATTATTACACTTGGTAACTGCTTACTTTAATAATTGACTTCAACTGAGTCTGAATTTTACAGGATAATATCTAAATATCATTAATAATGCATGATTGTATTTTGTTTCTTATTTATTATTATATAATTTTTATTTATAATATAACGGCTGTAATGTTAAGCTCTTCTTTTATGCAAACTTCAACATAAAATACAAAATTTAGTTATACATTAATTATACTTCCTCCTCAGCCAAATGTTTTCTATTATTTATAATTTCATTGTCCTTAATTAGAACATGATTCTTATCTGATACTACTTTTGTGTTTTGACTATTTCGCTGAATCCGAAAAGGGGGCCAACTTTCTGCATCGCCATAAATTATTCTACTTGAGCCTCCTCCGCATAAAAACAGTGTATAAGGTGAGCCCAAATATTCCTTTAAATTTTCCATTACTCCTCTATCATATGGTGATGGCGGACAATTCATTCCCATTCTTTTAATATCTCTGCATTGCTCCAATTCAATAAGTGTAACATTGCGTATAATATTTTTAAATTGAAGAATAAAAAATATTCCAAGTAATACGAATATTCCCAAGGATAATGCCAGTGTTAGAATGAGTAGAGCAACCATGGGTCTGCTTGGAATCTCTTTTACACCCGTCCACATTAAAAAAAGATGCACAAAAAGACGAAGTGAGAGAATAAAAGCAGATAAGGATCCAAAAAGAAGGAAACGCACAAAATGTCCATGATTCTCACTGTTTACGCATGTGGCAATCCAGGGACAATGATGGTCCATACGCTTGATGCATCTCCTACAACGCCGGCAATGATGCGTTCGCTCGGGTTTTATTATCTCACAAATTCTACAGTAAATACGCGATCTTATAGCATCGGGGTTTGAAATGCGTTGCGCCATGAAGGGATCCACGTGTCCTCTGTTAGAAACGCATAGTAATAAATATATCTCTGTTAATAAAGCAAATAGATTAAATATAACAGTAAATACGATTTTACAGGTTGTCAATCTACTGGGGAAAATGTATTGTGTGGCAATATGCAAATATAAGAGTAATGTTACAGTGATTATTATTTTTATTCCATCTTCGTATTTTCTCATATAAACAAATATTTTAGTATGATTTAAGGGTATTTAATTTATATAAATCAGACATAATAGAATTGTATGATAAGGAAATATAATCAAGTCTAGAAATAATTATACCAAATTAGATTATAGCAAATTTTTTATTAAATATTACATCAAATGGTATGTAGTATACTTTAAAGTATTATATAACTCTCGGATCAGATAATATGTTAGCCTATTATAAAATATATTATTACTGATTATTGGTTCACTATTTAACAGAAATTTCCATTTATTTAAGGGTTAATGCTATATATTATTCTTTATCTTTCCTTTCGATGGCCTGCGGTTGGCATCCAGTGGCACTTGCTTCTCCGAATCTTTTCACAGCATCTTCTACCCGGTCTCTTACGTTTATGCTATCCTCAATGCTTCTTCTGTACTCAAGTTCACTATTTAACAATTACTAATAATTTTTATTAATTTATTTACTTATATGTTTCTGCAATGCATTATTTATAATATATTAGTAAAATATTATATAAATCATACATTCAGATGATATTTACTAAAAGTCACAATTTATAAATAATTATTATGCTATACTTTGATAATAGTAACGTCCGAAACGACGTTAAACCAGGACAAGAATTTACTAGTAGTTTGAGTGTCAGAAACTGTTGGACGAGTTCAAACTTGGAATTCGAGTCCAAAACTGTCTATCCATGTGTGTGTTTTGTAGATGGCCAACTTACCAATTTTCTTCATAACTTCTCAGAAATGGGAGTTTTAAAGTTTGTTTGAAAGCTATCAAGTTTCACATATTTTTTGGTTAATGCACCCATTATCGAATTGACAACTCACGAAAATATACTGAGCGCTATCTAAAGCAAAAGAAGCGCATCTGGAAAAACAATGAATATGAAAATATAAAAACAGATTCCGTGCATAAATTAAACTAAGGGAACACGCAGACTTTATGCTTATATTGGAATGTCTGCAGTAGGAGGATACCGGATAAGTCAACTGAACGGCTCCATATGGACGTTTACAAGTGACACTAAGATGATAAAATTGCCCTGGTTTAATGCTAGAAGTACCGGGATACAGGTATCCTTCCTTGCTTACAAGGTCGATCGACTCATATAGACGATATTATGAGTATCTAAGAGGAAATTTTGTCTCACGTGAGACAGCCGCTGCACTGAGTCAAGAACCTAACAGATTATTCCATGTATAAAAAGATCCTCTAGAGTATAGTCAAGGAATCATAAATCGGGAGAGATTTCATTTAAATAAAGCGAATTTACTCATAAAAAATGCTATACTCTAATATTTATCAAAAAATTAAGGTTTTGTTGTTTTAATTAATAATAGCAGAATTATTATTAATTACTAGCATTATTAATATTATTTAAGTATCCTGTAAAATTAAGACTTAGTTGAAATCAATTATTAAAATAATCAGTTACCATATGTAATAACATATCATATCCTATGGATATATAATAATAATATACCAATCATATAATAGATTAAAATAATAATAATAAAGTATAAGTAATCAAATCGATAGAATAAGAAAATCATTTGAATCACTATTTCAAAATATTTGTTTATTAAAATCACTATAACAAACAAATTTTGTTAAAAAATTATTTTATAAAAAGTATATTATGCATTGAATGATATATAATTTCGTTCATTTATTCTCAATCATTGTGTTTTTACTAAAATTGCTTTTTAATTTTACTAAATAAGCATTAACAAATTTATCATAAGAAGATTGGTGTTAATTTTTATGATGGAATTTGCTGGTAAAAATTTAATAAGCTTTATTTTTTTTAAAATTATGCAAATTGGATCCCACCATTAATTATACTTTATCACCATTGATGTTGTCTGTAGGACAAAACCCAAAGATCATTTATTTTCTAACCAAAAAGACGTAGCAAATATGATATATTAGATAAATATTTTATAGGTGTAGAACTTATATCTAATCCACGACATTTAAAAAAAAGAATTGGAGCTATTTAAAACGTGAGTAAATTTATAAATGCTTATAATTCTGAAAATACGCAACACTTTAAAAATGATGAATACTTTAGTATTAACTTAATTAATTGAATCATCATGACTTTAAAATATCATAAAATAATAATATAAGATATGCATTCGTCCGAAATGACGTTAAACTAGGACGAGAATTTACTAGTAGTTTTGGGTGTCAGAAGCTCCTGGACAAGTGCAAACTTGGAATTCAAGTCCAAAACTGTCTATCCATATGTGTGTGTTTTGTAG